>JALMGJ010000005.1:64489462-64746962 GCA_023362775.1 Charina bottae | reverse complement strand
ATCATCTATATCTATCTATCTATAGCTGTAGCTATTACTCAAACAATTGTTTATTTATGCAAGTCTGGGTCATTTTTGTACTTGACCAAAATGAACCGGAAACCTTACACATTATTAATAGATAATCCTTTATTAATTCCACACAGCTGAATCTGGAAGAGTAAAAAAATATGCCACTGACTTCAATTTATTACAAAAATAGGATTTTTAAAAATGTAAATAATAGGATGGTGTGAACGATAAGGAAAAGAGTCCTTGACATATGTTTATATCATTTTTCATGTTGAAGATGACTAAGGAATTTGTAAGTTGTTCTGTTTGATTTTTAGCTTTGTTGCAATATTACTATTACTGTTCATAGTATAATATTGCCATACTGATTTCTTCCATAAAAATCTGTGCAAGTACACAGTACAAGTCAGAAAAAAGGAAGACTAAACATGAAGTAGACATGTGGATATTTCCTCAGTTAAACAGAAATAGGACATCTGTTTTTAAAAATTATCCAACTTCTCTTATATAATTTTATTTAGCAGATATGCACAACACAGATTACCAGTCCCACGAAGGACGACAGACTGTCATCACAAACCAAAAAGTAATATGCCCCATGCTGGGAGGATCATCTTACAAAATCATCCCTCAAGTATGTTGCTAAAGGGCCTGCTGAGATGGGGGAAGAGGGATAGGATTTTATTCATAGCACCAAATACTGCCAACATATTCAGCTTTAGTAGCACAGAATCCAGTTTTCATGACACAAACTGAAGGGTTACCTTGCTATAGGCAGATTGTGTTTGTATTTTGAAACACTGGGATTTTAGCACTCGAACTAAAATGCTGGGGAAGGGAGGGCAGAGAGAAAATGTTAATAAATAGTGAGGGCTTGCTGCCCAGAATGCAGTTGATTTTGAAGGCTACATTTCCAGTTCTCCTGCAGAGCTACTACAAGATAGGATTCAGGCCGTACAATTTAAGAAGTACTTATAAGAATGTTAAGAATAAATAGAGGAGGAGGAAGGGAAGAGTTCCAGAGTTCCCCATTGGGGGAGATGGGCGGTTATATAAATTTAATTAAATAAATAATTAAATAAATAAAGAGGGGCCTCTAAATACTACAGACATTAGGAAACACAGAGCTCCAGATATACAGATATTGTGATGCTATATTTCACTAGGGATTTCAACCAGGAGGTATGCTTGAAGAAACAGGCAGCATTTTAGATGAAAAGGAAAAATTATGATAAAGAGTACTTCAATTTTCCAATAAATACAGAAAAAATTATGGAATATGCCAGATGAAAAACTGCTTTAGACTATACTCTATGCACCACAACCCAGCCTTCCCCATCTTGGACCTCCAGATGCACAGGACAGTTGCTTCTAGGTTTTTTTTTAGTTATTTCTATGCCAACATGCTCTTTGATTAGGAGTTCTGGGAAGCGCAGTCCCAAAATATTAGGAGACTGCCAGTTGGGAAGGGTGAACACTTAACTACTTTTTCAGCTCTGCTAGCATCATAAAAATTAAGAATAGCATGTGTAATTTCATAATGATCTGTAATTTCTTCTCTCTCTCTTCCTTTCTCTTCCTCTAATAGTGAGATTGAATGATCTAGTGTTTATAATTTTAGAAATAAAACACAAGGAAATTAATGATAGATATTCAAGGGTTTTTCACTCTAAACAGAAAAAAAAAATTGGGAATTGTTCTTCCAGGGAGGGAAAAAAACCCAACCAGGGGCTATAGAGTCCCTAAATCCTGGGCACCAAAGCCCTGATGGGCCTCTCTCGGGGTTCTCAGTGTTTTCTGAGCTTGTTTTTTTTCTTGCAGAGGTTTCATTACTACACTGGGTAACATTATCAGAGCAAGGAAGAATGTGGTTTATATATAGTTGCTCGCTCTGCCAGTCTTGGGGGAGGTATGGTTTCCTCCTTGATAGTTCCTTGATTAGGATATTGTTTCTTC
This sequence comes from Charina bottae, assembly GCA_023362775.1. Lineage (NCBI taxonomy): Eukaryota > Metazoa > Chordata > Lepidosauria > Squamata > Charinaidae > Charina > Charina bottae. The sequence continues at coordinate 64,744,994 of JALMGJ010000005.1, read as the reverse complement.
CTTGATTGTTTAGCTGGTGCTATTTCCTATATAATGAGAAGACAGGATACCCTGGAGAAGATGCTAATGCTAGGGAAAGTGGAAGGCAAAAGGAAGAGGGGCTGACCAAGGGCAAGATGGATGGATGATATACTGGAGGTGACGGACTCGACAGTGGGGGAGCCTGGGGTGGCGACGGCCGACAGGAAGCTCTGGCGTGGGCTGGTCCATGAAGTCACGAAGAGTCAGAAGCGACTGAACAAATAAACAACAACAAATTTCCTACTTATCTGGCTGTTGGCTGCTGGAGGGACTGTGTTCTAGACTGTGTTTGTTTCCCTACAGAGATATAAACCCCATTTATATATCATTTAAAAGATACAGTCAAAAGCCTAGGAATGAAACAAACAACCTAAAACATATCACCTTCTTCTACTGGCCTTCTCTCTTCATGCCTGCCTTTTTTTTTTATGAAAAACAAAGCAAAGATAAAAAGAAAAAGTCTGCTTACAGCATCATTGTTTTGTTTATAAGAATACTTTTAAACTTCACATAGGCCACTCAGTCTTTCTGAAAAAATAAATCTGGCAGATAGATGAAAGCAGCTGCTTTGTCTGGAAGTGTGCCCACTGCCCAGAAAAAAAGACATAGGTACGATGAACTGATAGAGAACATCCTAGGGGGTTAAGGAGGTTGTTGTTGTTTATTCGTTCAGTCGCTTCCGACTCTTCGTGACTTCATGGACCAGCCCACGCCAGAGCTTCCTGTCGGCCGTCACCATCCCCAGCTCCGCCATGGTTGAGTCTGTCACCTACAGAATATCATCCATCCATCTTGCCCTTGGTCGGCCCCTCTTCCTTTTGCCTTCCACTTTCCCTAGCATCAGCTTCTTCTCCAGGGTATCCTGTCTTCTCATTATGTGGCCAAAGTACTTCAGTTTTGCCTTTAATATCATTCCCTCAAGTGAGCAGTCTGGCTTGATTTCCTGGAGTATGGACTGGTTTGATCTTCTTGCAGTCCAAGGCACTCTCAGAATTTCCCTCCAACACCACAGTTCAAAAGCATCTATCTTCCTTCGCTCAGCCTTCCTTATGGTCCAGCTCTCACAGCCATAGGTTACTACAGGGAATACCATTGCTTTAACTATGCAGACCTTTGTTGTCAGTGTGATGTCTCTGCCCTTAACTATTTTATCAAGATTTGCCATTGCTCTCCTCCCAAGAAGTAGTCGTCTTGATTTCCTGGCAGTACAAAGCAATTTCAGCATTTAGCTTTATGATAAAATATCTTAAAAAATAACTAGGATGCCCACTGTGATAGTCATTATATAATTGCCCAATCCTGGGCAGCCATTTTATGAGAATGCCCACAACATTATCTCAAAATTTTAGATCTGTTGAGCAATACAAAACATGGGGGATTCCAATTTAATCCCCTTTCTTCCTTCAAACTTTCAAATTGACTTTAACAGTATCCTGTTTCTTCTCACAGCATTTCAAGTATTTTATACATACACACACATGTATAATAAAGCAAACAAGTGTAGTGGTTAAGGTGCTGGTCTAGAAACCAAGAGACTGTGGGTTCTAGGTATCCTTTAGGTATGAAAGCCAGCTGGGTGATTTTGGGCTGGGTGACTTTGAGAGAGTTACTCTCTCTCAGCCCAACCCACCTCACAGAGTTGTTGTGGGGAAAATAGGACGCAGGAGTATAAATTCACCTCCTTGAGATGACAAAAATATATAAAAGGTGGGATAAAAATATAATAATAATAATAATAATAATAATAATAATAATAATAATGTAAAATAATCCCCTTTGTGTGTTTTTTACCTTTCTTTTTTTTTTAGAGGATTACAGAAATGTTTTAAAGGAAGCATTATTTCCAAAATAATTTGCAAATTCAGAAGACCAGAAAGAGCTACATGGCAACATAAGCCATTATTTCTAAAATTCTTGTTTTACAAAGTGATAATTAAGTCCACTATTTTTCAGTCTTTGCAATCCATGTAAACTTTATATAATTGCCCCTGCCCTTTTGCTTCATTAGGAAATACACATCCATCGTCAATTTCAACAAAATAATAGACTAGGGCAGGGGTCGGCAAACTTTTTATGCCGGGAGCCATTTTGACATGCTCGTGCACATTTTGAAATGCTCGAGAGCCAGGGGGTGGGGTTTGCGGGCGGGGGCCAATCGCGTGGAAGGGGGCGGGGTTTCCTGGAGAAGAAACAGAGATGCTGATTGGTGGAGGCATCCTTCCTTCTGAGCTTCCACCAATCAGCGTCTCTGTTTCTTCTCCAGGGTTCTTCTCCTGGAGAAGAAACAGAGACGCTGATTGGTGGAAGTGTCCTTCCTTCTGAGCCTCCACCAATCAGCGCGCGCCAAAGGAGAGCAAAGAGGCGGGCTGAAGCCTGAGGCTTCCGGAGACCGCCTTTCCGGATGTCGGGCGGCAGAGAGAGAGAGAGAGCCAGAGTCAAGGGGCCAAAGAGCCAGATCTGGCTCGCGAGCCGCCATTTCCGACCCTTGGACTAGGGTAAGTGATAGTCTACATCTACTTTTCTTCATCTAAACAAGGATGAGGAGAGGTTAGTCAAGAAAACAAAACACCAAACGTTGCTGATGTATCTGTGTATTGTTCAAATGCTAAAGCAAAAATACAGACCAGAAAATCCAAACTAGTTTCATGTGAGAAAGCATGTATTTAAGAGAGAAAAGAATCCTCATAATTATTTTTTTCCCTTTATAAAGCAGTGGTTCTATGACACAGTGACATGTGTACAGTACAATAAATCCTCCACACCAACGTTCCCAATGTCAGAGCCCTCCAAATGTGTTATGGCTACAAATCCCAGGATTGTGAGCCAGCTTGATCTTCTGGGATTTAGTTCCAACACAACTGGACTTGGGAAAGTCTGTTCTACAGATGTAGAAAAGTACATGGCAGAGGCAGACAGCAGCCCTGCAGTAGGCTCCCAAACCTGAAAATAACTGCACAGTCTACACCAGTGTTTCTCAACCTTGGCAACTTTAGGATGTGTGGACTTCAACTCCCAGAATTCCCCAGCCATCTTAAATTGCCAAGGCTGAGAAACACTGATCTACCGTCAATCCTGAAATCCTTGGGGTAGATTTATTCAAATGTCTAAGCCCTATTCAGCCATTGTATCACATACAAATAAACTAAAGCTTGCTACCCTGTGCCCACACCCTCTGAGCATGCTTTTAATTCTCTCTAAAAGTTTGCAGAATTGGGGATTCTTGTTCAAAGGGGAAACAGAATTTGTCTGTCAGCCAGATTGGTGTAATCGTTAAGACACCAGGCTAGAAACCGGGAGACATTAGTTCTAGTCCCACCTTAGGCATGAAGCCAGCTGGATGACCTTGGGCCAGTCCCTCTCTCTCAGCCCTAGGAAGACGGCAATGGCAAACCATTTTTGAAAACCTTGCCAAGAAAACTGCATGGACTTCTCCAGGCAGTCGCCAGGAGTCAAAAACTGACTCGAAGGCACCAAGGAGGGCAGGCAGGAAGGGAAGAAGCTTATGCTCACAAAGTATATTAGTCTCTTTACTTAAACCTGGTGTTATCATGGCATATGTAAGTAGCTGAGGAAGATAACACACACACACACACGCATAAAAGAATTATTTAAAGTGCAGGTTAATCTTACTCGCTTGCAGAAACAATAGGAACAAGCAGTTTCCGAACGAATAGTTGCAGAAGCATGTGGGGGAGGGAGGTTAATTGGAGCTTTCTGTTGAATTAGCACACATGTAACCAAACCAGGTCATGCCAGAATGAAAAGGAAGAGTCTCGCTCTGTTATGTAATTCACCCAGAAATAGGCTTACTCCTGCCTTTCTACCCTTGCTGTCAGCGGCTAACAATGAAACTGCAAATCAGATGTAGTCCAGTGAGAAACATGCCCACAGCTGTCAAATAATAAAGCTCTGAAAAGAGAATTTAAACTACCAGGAACAATAAAAAGAATGATTCTACATGCAACTTTCCTTCCTGCATGACCAATGCTACCTAACTGAGTTGCCCGTGCAAGCCTCAGGAGACTTAATAGGACACAAAGTGAAGACTTCATTGTTAATCCAGCTCCCCTCTCTGCTGCTAATTATTCAGATATGCAGTTACTGTGGTGACACGAGTTAATTACCATCCTGTAGCAGAAGTTATAATATGGTAAGTCAATTTCCTCACTGTAGCACATGACATTAGCACTGCATGATGTCATGGCTAAGCAGAAGTGGGCTCATGTCAGTACTGTGTATTCCACTGTTTTTCCACTGCTGTTCTCCCCAATATGATTCACTTTCATTATTTATTAGACTTGTCTCACTAACCCATAGCAACAGTTCGGAATAATGATAGGAATCTGTCAGCGTACAATTGTATTTCTCGTGACAATAACCACCCTTCCTGGAAATGTCAATATGTCAATTGAGGCTAACATATCTCTCAATAAGCCAATATTTTGTTAAGACAAAAACAAAACAAAACCCAAATAACAACAAAAAATCATGCATACCCAACCAGAAATTTTATTCCACAAAATTAATTTTGAATAGTAGGATTAAATCTTATTTCATGACCACGTTCACTAAAAGCAGAGAGTTTATGTCGACAACAACAACGAAAGTCCAAGGGTCTTTTGGTATCACTGAAATGATCAGTTGGGTTTAACTTGCCTGGATTAGCTATGAATTCTAGAAAGTGACAGTTTCACTATCCCTGCAATATCTTCGAAGGTGACAAGACTTGCCATGCAAGGAAAAAGACATACAATAGGCAGTACTTTTTACTGGACCGTAGTTATATGCAAGCATGCTTCAGACATACTAGCATGCCTACAAGAATATCTGTTTAGACATTGGATTTCAAATCTATTTTTCTCCACAGAGATTTCCACTGTTATTTTTTCAGATTAAACCATTACACATCATTTTTTAATCAGATGAATATCAACATTTGTTGTAAGACAGAAAGAGAGACAGAGAGAAAGAATGAAAGAACAGACACCATTGTGGAAGGTGAGATTATTTAATTAAAGGACATTTATATCTCAGCTTTTTTTTCATCTTGGGAATGATGATACTTAAGCTATCCTCCTCCTACCAGTCCCAAAAGGGGGGAAAGTTATTTTCAAAAAGCCCATCGTTTTCTACTATAGTCTTTTTCCTGAGGAACAGAGAAGAAATTATAATTTTTACTGGATGTATGCACAATAAGAAACACAGTCCAAAAGAAATTTTAAAAAATGAAGAACAGCTAGAAATTATGCTCAATAATTTTTATATATGCTTAATGGTCCTTTAATTGTAGTCACTTAGTGTTTTTTCATTAGATTTATATCCCACATCTCTTTCAGTAACTTAAGGTGGTCTTAGCACTCCTTTCTCCATATGTTTCATACAACAATAATTCAAAGATTGTAACTGGCCTGAAGTTACAGAGTGGATGTTTCATGCCTGAGGCCTTGAATTCCCCTTTACTGCACAGAGAGACTAGTGTCTACAGCAGTGCTTTCCAAACTGCCACCGTTGGCGACACAGCAACGGCGGCAGCGGCAGCGGCGCGTGCACGGCGGCAGCTGCGGCCTCGTGTTTTCCGCTAAAATGCGGAAGTGCTGATGGCACGCCGCTGCCGTCGTCACTGCCGCCACCATGCACATCCACTTCCGGGTTGTGTCGCGACACACTAAACTGTGTCTCGCGACACACTAAAGTGTTGCAACACACAGTTTGGAAAGCTATGGTCTACAGTCTGTTTTCTAGGGTATCTTCCAATTTATAGGAACTTTCAGGTTTAAAATTCTCAATTTGCATGTAGGGTTGTCTAAAAAATTCCTCATCCAGATCTCTTATCTGTTCTCATCACAAGCTCTGTCTACTATGATTCTTTTTTATATTTGGAGAAAAGATTCTCAGAATAACACAATTAATAACTTCTGTACATGCAGTGACCAAATTCAGCTTAATTTTTTCATTATGGCATTGAACCACACATCACTTGAATTATCCCTCTTCTATGCATTTTTCATCCTCCCAAATCCATGGTATGGACTTGTGGCTCTGTCACTTATATACTTCCAGGATTCTATGTTACTGTACTATCTACAAAATATCCCAATATTTTGGAGGAAATTTTCAATTAGATGCCAGACAGCGATGGAATCTTTGGAAGAAATATACAAGATGCGGGCAATATTGTCAATTATGTGGTCAACTACCAATAACTGTTCCACACTTGAAATACCATAACTGCAAAGTTTATACTAGCTCTCTGCTATTCTCTCAAATGGGTGACAACGAACAGAATGTGAAACAGTGGAATCACATGCTGTACTTCAGAAATTCCATCTCCTTATACCATACCACTCCACTCTAGGTCATCAAATATGACCATTATGTTATCCTTTCACACACCTGAATAGCATTTGCAAGCAATATTACTAATCTATTTAACAGCAGGAGGAAGCTGTCCAGATTTCTGGATATTGTATTCTGCCAGATGCTCCAGTTTTGATTATCCATGGACTGAGACAATTCTGGAAGAGTATGCAATTTTGTCCCTTTTTTGCCCCCCAGTTGTGTATTTCTATATAAATTGCATTAAAATTTAAAATGCATAGCTTTAAAATGCATAGCTTTGTAACCTGTCCCTGTTCTTCTTTTCGATGGTTCACAATATGTTGTGAAGGACTTTGATCCTGACATTTTGTTGCAAAGTCTTAAGTATCCAAGCTATGGCACTGCATCACTTGATGCGCCCTGATGACATTTTGCTTAAACCTCCAGATTTGGCACGTAAATTGCATAGGATTCTGGGTCTCATACTGTACAGGGAATGAAAATTATTGAATGCAGGTAACTGTTTTTCAAACTCCAGTCCTAGGAAGTTCCTGTACTGGCTTCTAAGATTTTCATTTGCTCATGTTTGTTTTAATATGTGTCTCTGGGTTTGCTATATTCTTGTTGCATTCCATATGGAAAGATGTTACAGTGGTATCCTGCTCATAGATAGGTGTGTTTTATTGTTTTAAAAACACAATGACCCATCAGAAAACAGGTTTTGGGAGCTGAACATAATCCTATGTTGGGAAACAAGGATGTTTTTCAAACCTTCAATGTGATTAGAAATATTAGCAATTAGTGACCATCATTCTCCCAATTCATTGTGAGAAGATATTTAGTGTATTAAGAATACAGACTTGATGGTATTCAGCCTAACTGTCTGGAAATGTTTTAGCAAATTAAGCTGTGATTTGTTTCCATTGAGTTCAGTTTATCTTCCCACAGTACAATGTTACTATTTATATGCAATATACCTAAAATATATATTATCAAACAAGATCCAATTTTGTTCCAAAGTGAGTTGGTGCAAAAGCAACTATCAAAGCATGATTAGTTATCCAAATTGCATTATAAAAACAGTTTTAAAAATACACAATACAAAAAAGCAGCCAGATATCAGAATGAAATCCAAATGCATATTACCAGCTTACATATTTTCTATTTCTATGCACAAAATCTATTTATCAGATATTTACAGCTGACTTAGATGATTGATATCAAGTTTTCTTCCTACCATTGCTAAAACACAAAAACACATTGCAGCTTAATACATAGAAATGACATGTGACAGGGTTTCCTAAAACATTTCTATTTTGGACCTCACAAGCTAAATTGCTTTTGCTGGCCCCTTCCACCTCACAGCATGGTTGACAGACAAATTGATCGAAACATTGGAAAATAATATCCTTGCAAAATTTCTCTGGGTGAGTTTTCACTCTTTTGAATTTTTCATACAAGAACAAAATGAAAGATTGCCTCCTTGATTTTTCCTCCATTATGTGTCCCAATTTTATGTACTACAGGAACATACAATACTTCAAACAGCAGCAATACATTGTAAACAAAATGTATAACATTTTTCATAGAACACCCAGGCCGTATGGAGTTAAGAGGCTGGATAACAGACTTTCTAGCCCTAAAGATTACGTTGTTCAATTATAATGAATTCATACATTTGAAGTTGCCTTAGGGCCTCTCATTAGACTTAGAGGTATTTATTACAGGAAATATTGCTTGTATCATTTAAGAAGCAAGATGTCTAGAAGATTTGATTAGAAATGTTGACAGGAGAGGTACAAAAAAATGTTCACATGTTTTTTTCTACTTTAATATTAGGATCCTTCATTTTTAATGAATTCTTTAACCCTTTATGAACTTTATGACCTTATCCTATCCCAAACCTCTTCTATAACCAAGGTACTCCCACTTTTATATCAGTTCAGTGCATATGCTTTGATACTTCACAGTATCAGTTTTGAAGTTACATAAATGCTATGTTTCAGATGCTAATAAAACCATGTTTGTCATAATATACCAGAAGTATACATGCTTGTACCTCTAAAAAAATCCACGCAGGTATACAGTAGATAGTGCTATCATCATTAAGTGGATCTATTTTCTATAGTTTAGATGCCACAAGGGTTTTGAGCCTCAGGCTCCTATAGAATTTTAAATTAGCTTCTATTACTATATAGGAAAGGCAGAATACTTCATGCATTTAAATTCAGACCTCATGAAAATTCTTATTAACTAAATTATTTTCTTTGGACCTGGCAGGTCAAGAATCAATGAATAGTCAATCTCTTTTGATTCAAATTAAACATCATAAAAAGATGTGATAGCTCTTCCATACTGCAGGTAATAAATTAGGGAATAAGTAAAATCTTAGAAAAGTGATCAAAAAGAAGTAAAATAATTCTACTGTACTTCCTGAAAGATAGCATTAGAAAAATAGCTCTACTTAAAGAATGTATTCAGTTCTTAGAAAATTTATATATAGACTAAAATAGAATTTATCAACTTTTCATTTTGATAAACATATAAACTATCTTACATTTAAAACAACTAAAATTTCTGAAATTGTAGATCCTTGCACCATAGAGCAGATAACTTACTACCTTAGCTCTGAAGATTTTAAATGTGTTCCTGACATGCTTATTACATTGTGGGTAGCTTACCGAAGGATAGTGCTTGTCACACATTGAGCCAGCAGAGATGCGGACATCATTTGTTCAAGCTGGGATGTTGAGGCATGAAAAAGAATTCCTAGATATCAGAATGGTGTGGTTTGACTCATGCTAATATTGTTAATTTTCCAGGAGTGATAACATATGTTTGTAAACCGCCCAGAGTCCCCTTTGGGGGAGATGGCGCGGTGATAAAAGTCCAATAAATAAATAAATAATAAATATAAAATAGGGATTGCGGTTTTTCTCAAACGTTTTTAATTAATTAATTAATTCAATTTAATTTAGGTGCCACCAAACTTCCAAACAAGTACTAAGTGGTAAGTTTATCCTCTCTGCAGTATACTGCAAAACCCCACTGCCTGATTCCCACTTGGAAACTAGAAAGGATGACAGGATTGTCTGCATAGAGGACTGGGACTTGTTGATTGGCCATGGATGTGGGTGGTATTCCTTTCTTAATAAGGAGTTTACCAAATTGTTGATAGAAATTGAATAGAGTTGAGGCAAGTGTAGTCAGTGGGGATGGGCACTGTACGGGAGAGAACAGGGCATTCTGAAGAGCTGCATCATACTTGTAAGTAAGTCTTACCCTCAGCTCTTCTGGAAGGGAGATTCATATCCCCACAAAATTGTTTAGGCCCATGTCCATGGGGGGACACTGACTCAAAGCACATTCCCTTATTTGTTGCCTCTCTCATTTAAATTGGCATAAATATTTAATCAAATCTTTTTTAACAATGAGAAACAGCAGAACAGATGCTGATCTTATTTGTCCCCTAGCAAGTACTTCAGACATGGCCTCCAGGAGAGCAGCTAAATGCTGCTCAATTGCCATGGCTATTTGTTCGTTTATTTATTTAATTTTTATCCTGCCTTTATTATTTTTATAAATAACTCAAGGCAGGGAACATACCTAATACTCCTTCCTCCTCCTATTTTCACCACAACAACAACCCTGTGAGGTGAGTTGGGCTGAGAGAGAGTGACTGGCCCAAGGTCACCCAGCCGGCTTTCATGCCTAAGGTGGGACTAGAACTCACAGACTCCTGGTTTCTAGCCCAGCACCTTAACCACTAGACCAAACTGGCTCTATCTCACAAACTGTTGTGAGATAGTTTTGTTTTCTGTTTAAAATCTCATAATCCTTCAGTGCAAAACCAACTGGGACAAAAAGACCTCCCCCAAACCACCCAAATCTTATCTTTGGAATCATTATTCTATCTGTGGACATGAAAAGGTGGCCCATCCCTGTTTTGAGGCAACAATTTTCTTACAGTAATTGAAGCCTTACTGTAAAATGTGCAGTTTCAAATAACAAAGAACTTTTAACCAGCCAAGATGAAAAGATCTAATACCAATTTTAACTATATTACTGATGAAGGAAACATGAATAAATTTGAAGATCTGCACACAGCTTTCCTATGTGTGGAATCAGCAATTATCAGAGCCTTTCCCATCTGGTGCCAAGCCACTAATTTTCACTTATCACTCATTTAATACTCATGCACCCATCTATAATAGATCAAACCAGTAGTCATACAACATAGCTATCAAATAAATGTTCTTCAGCAAAATAAAAAATATTGGTAACAGAGCACTTGATCAAACACCTCAGGTAGAACTCTTAAGAATCTTGGGATAAGAGTCTTACTGTCTAATTTCTTACATTCTGATCTATATGCAGAAATTACATATTTCCAGCATACAACTTCCATGTTAATATTTGAGCTTAGAACTCCTTACCTTTTGTTTAATTCACAAAGAAATTACATGATACATTGCCATATGACATTCCAACTTTTCTTCCTGTTTTTTTTAAATAAACCTGAATTGGGTTTTTTTTGGAACCTGCATTAAAATAAAATAATAGATATGTACAATCTGGTATGTGTTATCAAAGGGCTATCCTTTTAATTCAGAGAAATCTGTTTTATGTCAAAGGCTACATTCCATAGTGTATAATCTTTCAAAGGTACTTTCTCAGTGGAGACTGTTATAATAGTTAACCATGGTTTAATTTAGATTCTCTGTCCCCAGTAGGCCCACCAACCACAATATGATGTGCTTCAACAACAGTGGAACAGATGTATTATTTTAAAGTTCCAATACAATTGTACTTTCTCAAGTCCAGCACAAACCACCCAAAGATATCGATAATTGATAACACTGTATTTACATGGGTAAATAGTGAGGAATCTCTGTCCTAACTACGGTTACTAAGAACGTGTCCTATTGTCCTCCCATTCTAGGAAGGCTGCATGCTCAGATTAATGTATGATAGTGCAGAAGAGGGTGACCACAGAAAGTCAACCGAGAATGGAACATTTATACCCAACCTCCACACAGCGTTCATATTTCTTTGTGCTTGGGTGAATAGGACTGGCTGCAAGACTAACTCAGCTCAAGAGATCATAACACTGCACAGCCAGTGAGGGCAAGCCATCACTGAAATCAGAACAGAACTGCAATAGAACTTCTAGCATGAAGTATGTCCTTATTCCCCACCCCCACCCACTTATGTTCAAATTGTGCTGGAACGTAATGCCCAAAGCTAATGAATATTTCCAGCTTATTTATCTTTATAAGGCCTGTAGTTCTGAATCCCTTTTCTAGCTCTCACTCATGCATCGAGCAAAACACAACCTATAACAGTTACTAATATAACTTAGCTACTTTTCAGTTAGATATATATGTACTGTATGTATGTATGTATATATACACACACATAATATACACATAAATACATACATACATACATACATACATACATACATACATGGAAAAATCAATTTATAAACCTGAATTTACAACTTAATTGTTCTTACTAAAAATTATTTGAACAGCAGTCTATAGGTTAGGCTACTCCTAGGTGTAAGTGTAGTAAGAGCTAATTGTCCTGATCTGGGTTAAGACTCTGACACAGGAAGGTGATCTAATAATACTTTATTGATATAACTTGCAATTCAACCTGCAAATGAGTTTTAACGTGGCAATTCAACGAGCGCAATTACTTTCCTCTGGACCGGCAGAGCTGGAGGGGGTGCTGCGTATAGACAAGGCGCAATGTTGTCTTGAAGTGGTGGTGAAGCGGAGTGCGAATCAGTGGCCGGTAAGATGTCTGGATAGGGCTGGGTCCCGAATCCAGCCAGGTAAGTAATTAGGCAGGGACTAGGTTCAAATCCGTGGAGCGGCTCAAGTATGGTGGGGAAAACGTGGAGGAAGATGCGACGTAATTGCCCCTTACGACTGCGTCGTTTGCAGAGTTCGAGCGTGGCGGAGGAGTGGGGCTCGGGTATGGGGGCTGTACAATGCAGTCCGAAGCACTGATCAGGTGGGGCGGCTTGACGTGGTCCAGAACGGCAGGCAGGTGATGCAGCTCGGCGCAGTCTGGGATGGCGAGCAGGCGAGGTGGCGCGGTGCCATCTGGGACGGCTGGCAGGTGAGGCAACTTGGCACAGTCTGGGACAGCGGGCAGGCAAGGCGGCTCAGCGCAGTCTGGGACAGTGGGCAAGCGAGGCGTGGCTCAAGGATTCGCTGCAATATGTTCTCTCTTTGGGTCCGATGTAAACGGTTGTCTCCGACAACCCACTCTAAGCTCCACTGCCTTTTATCTTGTTGATTCTCTCATTTTTGTGCAGCGGCCAATTGCCAATCTTTTTGCTCCGCTCACCTTGCTAACCTCCCTTCCCGGGTGCTGATAGGTGGCGGTGAGTCTGCCTCCAGATTGTTGCCGATGGGCAGCTCGTTTTCTTCTTCAATTTTCGCGCTCTGTCCTTCTCCCGCTCTTCCCAGCAACGGCTCTTCTTCCTCCTCCCCATCAGAACCAACCTCCATACTGACACTAATGGCCAGTCATGTTCACCACACATCAAGATGAAAGCCAACAAGAAGATAGTAACAGCTAGGATATGTTGCCAGAGAGAAAGCTGAACGAGGAGATGAATAAATAACTGAATTGGGTAGCTCTTTGTTCTCCCTCTTATAGTACAAGAACAACTCCAAATAACTGCAGTGATTAGCAACTTCCAGTGAATCCAAATCTGGATATAATTACACGTAGTCCTCACTTACTGATGGTAATTGGGACTGGGAACTCCATTGTTAAGCAATGCGGTTGTAAGTTGAAATACCATGTGACTGCACCACTAAATGACAGCAGTCCCAGTTGCCATTATTAAGCGACCACCTCACGTGACTGCGACTTCCAACTTCCTGCCAGTTTCCCCATTGACTTTGCTTGTGGGAAGCCATCAGGGAACATCACAAATTTTGATCACATGACCACGGGATTCTGCAATGTCATAATTGCAAGCCTGGATTGTGATCATGTGACCATGCATCATAACTACCACTTGTTCAGTCTGATCATGTTCGAATGGTCACTGAACAAGTAGTTGTTAAATGAGAATCAACTGTACAATTTTACTCTCTGTCTGAAAGAGAGATGTTGAAGCAAATTGCTTTTTTCTATATAAAAATAGAGTAACTTTTGGGTCTCATTACTCATGCCCTCTCAGCCATTTTCTGCCCATGTTTGTTCTGGGCATGGAATAACTTACTGTTCATTTTGACATGACTTCTTTCCTTAATCATATTTGCAAATTAAAGGATCATTCTAGCATAACTTTTTCACTGACCCATTAGCCAAAAATTAATTTTTTTCATAAAGGTTATTTTGTGCTCCAAACAAGGATGGTCTCTAAGGCTTAGTCAAGATCCATGTGTTTCTTGATGTTTTGTCTTATGTTAGTCCAGGCATAGTTCCAACAAAGAGTAGGCCAAAGCCAAAAGTGGATAGATCCAGAATTACAAAATTGGTGGGGCCATTCCTTTTTCTCTTTTCCACTCTACCTCTTACTCTGGAGAATCAAAAATCTAAATGGATCCCTCAGAAAAGAATTGCTCATTTGTAGAAGACATTTGAAATTGTGTCCAAGGAACTTAGAGCAAGAGTAACATGTACAGTAGCACAGAAAAGTATGAGAGGAAACCAACAAAGATTTACCACTCATGAGAGTAGGAACAAAATCAGTTGACAACATTGTTCAAAGAGCAACTAAAAGCCATTCACCACTCATGCAACAACAGGAACAGGTACACAAAGCAGGAAGTTTTCAATTAGCATTACTAGAAATCTTTCATAATTGGACTGAATTCTGAGTAAATTTTATGTAATAATGTTTATATATAATAGACATATAGAGTACTGAGTAAAAAATGAAATATTATGTACTTACTGAAACTACCACTTGAATTCCACATCACATCTTCAAAGCAATTATCATACTTTACTTTTCAAGCGACTATATACTTAAACGCATATATTCACACATAAACCATTCATCGCACATTTGTTTTCTCACCAATTCCATGATCTTACAACTGCATCATATTTCTTGGATAAGTTCTTTTTCCATCCCATACAGAGAAGTTCCTAGGCTGTGCCTTTACAAACCTTACCATAAGCTACTTACACACACAGTCCACATATTCTTCACTTTTAGATATCATCTTTCTTTTCCATCAAACATCACAAATAATGAGATGAATAAATAACTGAATTAGGTGGCACTTTTTCATTCTACCCTACTGGTTCCTGGAACCATCTTGTTTATAACACTTTCCTTCCACCAACTTTCACCTAACTCATACATTGCATACCTGTTTTTTTTCCCATTACAAGCAGTTTAATTGAATTTATATGCTTCCTCTTATATAATGCTATTGTTTGTACCGTCCTTTACAAAAGTGGGAAATGATCAAAGAGGCACTGCAGCAGAAGACCATCAAATGCTAGTAAGAAGTAGTAAAGTCTTGCAAGTGAGTTCTTTACAATTCTGAGGATGGGAAACAGCAGCAGTTAATAACACTTTTGTTTTTCAAACCACTCTTCATTTTGAATAGCTGGGTTGGGAGATATTCTCTTCCACATTTGTAATCAAGCAAGTAGGAAAGGATGGTCCGTTTCTCCACCTCACCCTGCCACATAAAGAAGCAAGTAGCTATAGCTGCTTCTTTAATGGAGTACTCATGCTTCTGTTTTACTAAAAGGGGCAATATCTCATTTTATTTGCATGAGTCTTCCCATTTTGATGACCTTCAGATGTGCTGAGGCTGCAAATCCCCAGAATTCCTAGCCAACATAGTAGATGGGGAAAAAAATCATGTATATACTTGTATAACTATTTAGAGGAAAACAAACAGCAATTATTACATATAAAGACAGAAGATAGGTTAATAGCAGCATGGATCAAACAAACTATAATAGAGAAGAACAGCTTGTACATAAGATTATATCTCATGTCTGAAAGATACATCCAGAGTTTCGTAACACTGAAATACTGCTTTATTACAAAACAAAAATTGAAGGGAGCAGCATAGTTTTTTGATCCATTATTACAATTTTGTAAGCATTCCATTTTTTTCAACCGTTGTATTTCCTTTTTACAACAAGAGTGCCAAGTTTAAGATTGGAACTGTAGATTGGAAAAAAATCTATACATCTATTGCAGGAGAGGGAATCTGTGACTATCCAGGTATTTATGAACTACACCTTTTACTTCAGTTAAAAATGTCTGTGCTGGCTGAGGTTGTGAATTGTATTTCAGGCACATGAGCTGGAAGGCCCTAGATTCCTACCCCAGTACTATAATAAGCCTTTCCCCCAGTGAGTAAATACACACAAATGGGCATAACAGTTTATGCCATCAGAGAAGGCAGGAACATATAAAACTAAAATCCTTAATTCTATATCCCTGAAACTATTAATACTGTAAAATATGATAATACATTTGCTCTATTACCTAGCATATTTCGAAATGCATCTCCAGCATTAATATTACCATGAGTCTGGTTTGCATGATTTTCCTCCTTAGAAGTTTCCTATTAGTTTTCGGAAATTAAGAAGATGACCTGTAATCTCCTTTCTTTGTGCCTCCTTAACATACAGAGTTCTTATTTCAGCTCTTACTCCTTCTCATAATGCAAGCTTTGTAATAAAAACACTAACATTTAATTAATCTTATGGACAGTGGATTATAAATAATAGTACTGTATTATTTTGTGATCAGTACTAAAAGGAAAGCAGACTAAATGTTTAAAAATATCCTATCATGTTATATGTTACACTTTCTAAACGTTAGATGGAAATGTCTATACCTAGCTAATTGTAACATTGAAGTTATTTAAACACTAGTCAAAGTATTACCTCATCTATAAATACCAGGGAACAGCAGTCACTGCATTGTGGCACTTAGGCAAGTTTTTCTCACCTGTGTTGACAACCATCATTATTTAAATTACATTTGATAAAAGCTTCTAGAAAAAATATAGATTTCAAAGGCAGTAACAAACCATACTTGTTCCTTCATCAACTTAGAAGATCAAGTGTCGTCATCTCAGCTTTGTTAGCAGTCAACAAAAGGGAAAACTCATTGTTCTAAAGTACAATCTGACTCATGCAAGCCCTAAAAAAACCATACAATGCAAAGTGCATATTATTTTGTTTGACAAAAGTATTCCTAAAGCTAATTAGCTCATGCAGAAAAATCCAGTCTTATTCCATACAGTTATCATACAATTTACAATGTTAAAAAGAAAGAACAAAACACAACAGCCAAAGAACAAAATTGGTTGTGTGTTTCTGGCTCCATGTGCATTGAAAAACATAAACCTGTGTGCATGATGGAACAGTTGTGTTTCATTTAAAAAAGAGGTTAATTAGCACCGAAAGCAGCACTACTTAATAGTTCTTTTTTTAAAAATGGCAAACTGTTCAACCTTAGGTATAAAACTATCAGTAGTGTTCTTAAGTAAAGGAATGACAAATACTGGAAAACCTCTACAATTTGGCTTCCGTATCTCTGAATTGGTATTTCAGTGACAGATGTTTGTTGCGGCAAAAACCTCTGTCAGAACAAAATTAGGTGATCTATCATTTTAAGATATGGTCTTCATATACTGTTTACTCGAAGATATCACTTGCCTCAAGCCAATTTTGACCAAGAACATTTTGTGATATGGAAGTGATTTGTATATCATCATTTTTGTGATAAATGTAGCTCTTGAACACAAAATAACCTACCATTCCACAGTATTACAGTTAAAACTTCTACACCAGTAAATCTGTACTACTGCTTTTATTACTACAAGCATACCGAATCTAGTCTCCATTGTATTTTCCTTTTTATTTGTTCAGTAGCAATCCACATTTGCCTGCCTTTAAAATGGGAAGCTCTGTTGCCACCTCTGGATCTAGCCTTACAAAATGTTTCAGCTTCAGGGATGCATTTTTGTACCCAAACACATTCCTCATAAGAATACAATCTTTCCTACAAATGCAAATTAGCAGAGCAAAATGTGAAGACACGTGACATTGAAACAAAGGCACCTATCATAAGGTTCCCCCACACCAACTGTTTCCTTGCCCCATACCAGAATTTCAACTTAGAAGAACTGAGTACATGAGGTCCCAGGCAACAAAATAACTACATTTACTGGCAAAATATTATTATAGGAAGCTATTCTGAGCAGTCTAAGTTGTTTTGTGAATAGAAGAAGATGAGCATAATTTTGAAATTGGAGGAAGAAACAATAACCTGCGGTATGCTGATGATGCTACTCTAATAACCGAAAACGCAAAGGATCTGCAAGGTGTACTAATAAAAGTGAAGGAGCATAGTGAAAAAATGGAAGAAAAATTAAATATAAACAAAACCAAACTAATGAGAACAGGTACAACAACCAGCCTTAGAACTGATAATGAAGATATCGAAGTGGTAGATAGCTTCTGCCTTTTAGGATCAACCATCAAGAGTAAAAGGACAAGCAGTCAATAAATACACCGCACACTAGCACTTAGTTCAGCAGCCATGAAGGCTTTGGAAAAGATATTCAAATGCCATGATATGTCTATACCTACAAAAATCAGAATCGTGCAAGCCATGATATTCCCTGTGACACTCTATGGAAGTGAAAATTGGGTTTTAAAGAAGCAGGATAGAAACAGTACTGATGCGTTTGAACACGGGTGTTGAAGAAGACTCCTGAGAATACTGTGGTCAGCCAAGGAAACAAATAAATGGATCATTGAACAAATTCCCACTCGAGGCACAAATGACCAGGCTCATATTATACTACTTTGGACACATTATGCAAAGATCTAGCTCTCTAGAGAAGGCTCTAATGCTGGGAAAGGTAGAAGGAAAGAGAAGAGGACAACCAGCAGCAAGATGCATGGACTCGGTTAAAGTGGCAATAGATGAACCATTGGAAGACCTGAAAGTCCAGGTTAGGGACAGATTGTCATGGAGAAAGTCTATCAAACAAACTCATTTTATTGATTAGTCGAATTGACCATATCAATATAGCAAAATAAGATTAAAATATTAACAAAGCATAATCAGGGATACATTAGTAAAGTCAAATAATAAGATACATATATATGTGATCACAATACAAAGAGACAATAATAAGATGAGAGAATCACCTTTACAGGATACTCCAATTTGTTCAATATATTGGGATCCTAAAGCCCCAACCTTCAGTATAAAAGTAGCAATTCTATGTACAATAAATATATTGGTGCCCTGGAGAAAATAAGACAACCTAAAATTAGGGTCCCAGTACATTGTTCTTTCCAATAATGGAGATAAATATTTAAGCCTGATGGATGCATATAGTTGACAATTAAACAGGATATTAGAAATATTTTCAATATTGGGCGAACTGCATATACAAGTTCTCTCATAATATGGGATGTTATGAAAGCGTCCATATTTGGCCATTGAATCCAGCAACTCAAATCTTGTTCTGGAAAAAGCCCTTCTTAAAGGTTGGGGCAAACTCATAGAGAGGTATTTCTCAGATTGAAAATTTGTGGTTTATTTATTTATTATTCATTCATTCATTCATTCATTCATTCATTCATTTTATTCCCCACCCATCTCCCATGCAAGGGACTCTGGGCGGGTTACAACAATAACCCGGTTGTACTAACAACCCCCGTGTTGTTAGTAACCAGCCACTTTAAAGATCTATTTTTGGCTAAAAGCTCCAAGTCAGTTTGGGCACTTATGTCCATAACTCTCTGCATAAAAATGTTCCTTGCTTGGGGGGCCCTAGATAGTAAATGCTGCATAGAGAGCCCGCAACGTGAAATAACATCATAGAGTTGACAAGCTGATGTATTAGATTGTGTCATACTTAGCTATTCAGTTAGGCAGATTCTAGGGAATCTGTTGGGGTCCACTGTTTGAATCTTCAGCCAGTATGAAAAAACTTTGGTCATTAGATAACTGTTTAGAGCAGTGGTCCCCAACCTGTGGGCCGCAGCCTGTTACGAAGTGGGCCGCACAGCAGGGGAGCAGTGGTGGTCCGCACAATTGGCTCCCACCTGCAAACCCCACCACCCATCCGTGTGATTGGCTCCTGCCTGCAAACCCTGCCCCCCGGTCCGCACGATTGGCTCCCACCTGCAAACCCCACCCCCGGTCCATGCAATTGGCTCCTGCCTGCAAACCCCGCTCCCTGGTCCGCGCGATTGGCTCCCGCCTGCAAACCCCGCCCCCCCAGTCCATGGAAAAATTGCCTTCCACGACCGGTCCCTGGTGCCAAAATGTTTGGGTACCCCTGGTTTAGAGGATAAAAGCCTAATTCTGCTCTGATTGCTGAGGCAGACGTGTTTCTATCAGTTCCTAAAATATGCCTCAAGAAGCACGTTTGAATTTGTTCAAGTGGGGTAGCTTTGCTTAAACCTCATAATTCAGCTCCATAAGTCATCATCAGAATTATTTTCGCCCTAAAGACTTTCAAGATAGGTGTGAGAGTACATGGTTCGTTGTGGTAGAATAGTTTGTATAACCTTTCAGTACTTGCTTCCGCCCTTCCCGCACCTCTCCTAAAATGATTCATCCACAATCCAGTGTTAGTGAAAGTCACCCCTAAATAGGTATAAGAATTCACTTGTTCAAAGGATTCTCCATTTATTTGCCAATTGTATTTCACATTATTTTTACCCAATACCAGCACTTTAGATTTACTTTTATTAATAATTAGAGTATTAAGAGTGCTATAGGAACTTAGCTTTTGCAGCAATCTTCTCAAGCCAATTTGAGAATGGGCTAATAAAACCATATCGTCCACATATAATAAAATATTAATAAATCTATTAAGGATTTTGGGCATATGTGTATTTGCCACATGCAAAAAACCTGGTAAGTCATTAACATAATTGTGAACCGCCCAGAGTCCCCCGGTTGGGGGAGATGGACGGTAGTACAAATTTAAATAATAAATAAATAAGCATAAAGATTAAAAAGCATAGGTGCTAATATGCAACCCTGTCTAACATCGACATTAGTAGGTATACTCTTAGTCAGGGATCCATCCACACCAGTGCGAATTTTTACCTGCGTATTAGAATAAAGAGCTTTAACCAAAAAAAAAGGAGTCTGGGATCCATATTTAGATCTGCCAGTTTCTTCCACAAGATATTTCTATTTATCAAGTCAAAGGCCACACTTAGGTCTATAAATGCAGTAAACAATTTCTTACCCATCTTTAAATGCTTTACTACAAAATGGTATAGGGTAAAGCAATTATCTATGGTGGAAAGCTCTGGCCTAAATCCTGCTTGTTCCTCCACCAAGAGGTTATTCTCCAAAACCCAAACTTCAATTTTGTTCAACAAATGTTTTGAATACATTTTAGCAACAATTCCAATAAGGCTTATAGGTCTCTAATTGTTTGGATTACCTCTATCCCCTTTTTTATGTTAGGGGACGATAATGGCAACTTCGCAACCTGCAGGAATACAACCAGTATTATTTATAAAAGTAAATAACCCTGCTAATAAGGGCGCCCACCAATCCATGTGAGTCTTAAATAGTTCTGGAGGCAGAAAATCTTCACTGGATGCCTTATTAGATTTTAATGAAGATAATAGATTTAATTTCTAAAACAGAAACAGGAGGCCAAGTGGGAAGATTATCCAAAGTTTACTTATACGTAAAATCTTGATTAGATTTAAAAAACAGATTAGAATAAAAATCCTCCCACACTGAGGCAGGACATCACAATACAATTTATGTTCTTTCAATATGCCTGAAACAGCATTCCAGAAGAAGGCTGAATTTGACTCTTTTGCCCTAACTTCCAAATCTGTCCATAATTTAGCTCTATAGGAAGCTTTCTTAGAAGCTATCAGCTTCTTATAATCATGCTTGGCTTTCAGCATATTAGTAAGGTTTTCCGGGATGGGACACCCTCTAGCCCTGTGCGTTGAAGCTCTCAAACGTTTTCTACTAAGAAAACATACAGAATCAAACCAATTAGCTCTGACTTGTTTTCTATTCCTCAGCAGGGATTTAACTATAAGGAATTTTCTCAGCAAACATCTTAAGTCGTCATAGCAAGCCAAGATTTTATCTGCACGTAAGGACAAATAAGAAATTAAATTTCTCTAGGTCTGGGGCTGTACGGAATCCAGAAATCTGGATAGTGCTTCAGTATCAATTTTAGCCCATTTAAGTTTTCTATCCTGTCTCACTTCCAGATTTGCAAGAAACGTCTTATCACAAGGTGATTCTTTTCGAATATTAGATCTTCCTCGGAAAGAGACTAAAATTGGTTGGTGATCACTGTCTTCTCTCACCAAGACTTGTATATCTGAAAACATATCAAACTTGTCTCTTGAAACACATATATAATCTAAAACACTACTAGAATTACCTGTATGATAAGTAAAAGGATATATAAAACCAGGATCCCTATCACCTAAAATGTGTAAATCACAATTATAAATCATAGAGACCAGTTGTGAACCTGCAGTATATTTTTTGATTTCTAGAATGCCAAGGAGGAAGATAGTAAATAATCCTCGGGTATATCACTCAAGTAGACAAAATTTTGTAGGGAAGCCCCACCCTGGCATTAAAGTCACCTACCAAAACTATAATAGCTTTTGGACATTTTACCTTTAGCTTTAAAATTGTCACTTCCAAATTTGTCCATATATTCGGTGAATAGTAAGGAGAAAAGTGAGGTGGTAGATAAAAATTCAACAGTACCAATTCAAAAAAGTCATAGGAAAATTTAACAATTAGGTGAGAAGATGAAACATCACTGTGAATCAGTTCCTGGGCTTGCCAGCCAATCTCTGCCTTGGCTAAAATTGCCAGGCCTCCAGAAGCCCTCCGTTTGGTCTTAAATTTATTTGCAGGAATATACCATGAACTAAAGCCTGGTAGATCGATCTGCTCTTCATCTGGAGGCAACCAGGTCTCCTGAAGGGCTATGAGATCAAAACTTATCAAAAATTCCACCAAGTCCCCATCCAAAACTCTGGCTTTCCATCCAGCAATATTCCAAGACAATAGTCAAAAATGATCTGCATACTTGTCATTTGAGGATATAGGGAAAGAATTCATATACTGTATACTTGGGATGGGGCACACATGTTTTCCAGTCATTCCACATAAGTAATGTTATCTAGCATTCCATCAGGATCAAAAAAGACACATTGATTTATTATGTGCCTGCCTTCTCTTTTGCCGGGTTGCCGGTTGGACTCCAAATAATTTTGAGGGCCATCAACCTGTGGTAGATACATTTGTAGGTTGACCCATCGAAGTAGTAATGGAAACCAGAGGAGGAATCAATGGACAGGAAGTATCCTCCTTTAAACACTGTTCAACTCCTCCTCCTGGGCTTTCTTCTATTTGATGTTCCACCATAATTAGGCAACCGCTCAGTTCCCCTTGCTTATTTGTCTATATTATAGTATCACTTACTACATCTGTATGAAAAAGAGTTTTATCAGGGTTCTCAAAAAGGGCATGTTTTATGTCAGCAGTCGGAGTAACAAGATCTATTAAGGGTTTCGCAGCCTTACTTGTGGTTTCTAGAAGATCTTTCAGGTCATCTAATCCATTAATAATGCCCACTTGCTCAGAGTCTGGCAAAGTACGGAAGGAGTTAATCAAACTTGACTCCAATAGCTCTACCGAGCACTGACAAGTATGAGGTATAAAGTGATTTTTTTTTCAGGTTGCCACTTCTCAAGGACAGAGGAGAGATAACATCCTTGGAAATAGCAGCTTTAAAGTCATTGCAATTAGGCTTGGAGGAAATAACACTCTTTTTGCCAGAACAAGTTATTAAGGGTCTGACTCCCTCCTTAGTAAACACACGGATGGGATAAATCTCAAATCTACTCAGGAAAGGCTTCATTTTAAACAGCATGCTTACTATGGTGGGCTGGTCAAAAGATAACAAAATGTGTATAAAGTCCCTTCTGAAAGGAAGCCACTCGACCTTCTGTAAATCCACCAGCTGCCTTTCACAGCGAAGAAGCTGGCTGAGGGAAAAAACAACTGCATTTCTGGATCCCCACTTTCCCCTATTAACTTTATTTAAAATTTGTAAAGTGATCCAATTCCGCTGTAAGTAACAATTACAATTTGTATACCTTTCATCCAGGACTTCTTGGGAAAGAGAAACTTGTTTGCCATGCGCCTCTGAATGTTGGTCACATAGCGGATTTGTAATGCTTTTGATCAGATCCAAATTAGGGTCCATCTTTGAGTCAACAAATTTTACAAGTGACTCTTTTATTGTGTCCACTTTATTATTAACAGTAGTTAAAAGATCAAATATTGAGAGTACTGTTTGCACCATCAGTAGGCATTGCCTAGATATGAAATCAGTAAAGTTTTTGTTTTGCAATTCCTCTCCCCCATGTTGCATCAATCCCTCTGCAGCAGAGCAAATAGCTGCAGGTGGGAGGGCAGAAGACTCCCCAGGGATAGAAGCAGAAACGTCCAGAAGTTGAGAACTTTCTACCTCTGGTTGTAAATCCCATTCCAAGGGGTCATATCTGTTAGAAAGGCTAGGTGGTGGAGATAAAAATTTGTTACTTACAACTGTTGACTTATTGTTTTTCAAGAAACCATCCATTTTGAGTTGACTAGTAGAATTGCATGATAGCTGAGAAGCAGAATGGGAGCACTGCCTCTTAGATTCCTTTTGTATAGGATGTTCTTCTGTCTTAGGTTGTTTGACAAACCTTGAGGTAATAAGAGAACTTGGGTTAATGCCATGTCTTTTCTTTCTTTTCCCCAAGTTGATTGAATTCACTCTCTCTTACTTGCAACTTTGCCTCCACGATCGTCTTGTCGTAAAGGATAATGAATTTACTTAAAATACTTCTAAAGTGCTGTCCCTGTGGAGGGAGATGGGGGGTGATACAAATTTAATAAATAAATAAATAAATAAATAAATAAATGTGATGTGATGTGATGTGATGTGATGATGTGATGTGATGTGATGTGATGTGATGTGATGTGATGTGATGTGATGTGATGTGATGTGATGTGATGTTAAAAAGAGCAGGAGATTGTGTGTTGCTGGACTGCTGTCTTGGCTCCGCCCTCTCTACTCAGAGTCTATCAATGTGGTCACTAAGAGATGATGCTGACTTGATGGCACACAATCATTCAATCAATAGAAAATTGAAGTCAAATTCAAAATGTAATGTCCTGGGATTAGTGCATCAAATGTTTGCTTTAAAAATGTCTATTCAAATTTCTGACCCACCGATTCATTCAAAATATTACTTTATTTAATTACTTTATTTAATAACACATACACGTCAATATGTACACACACAAGCACAAAGCAGATCCTTACAAATGCAGCCCAGAATCTCAGAATGAAATTTACTTGAAGCCACGGGATGCAATAATCAATACAGCAAGCAATGGATAATAACTACTGATTGTAGCCAGCAAATCCACAGCCTCTCATTCAAAGTGTCCACAGAGGGGGGGAGAAGGGCCAAAAATGGTGCAATTTAGAGACTTGCACCAGATGTCATGCCATTACACAACTGTGCCATTTTCATGATGTCACAATGCACCGTTTGTTATTTTGATATGATCATGACTTATTATGGATACCACTGTTCCTGCTGACAGCAATCATAATTGCCATCCAGAGATTCCAACTGCATCATTTGAAGAACGTTATTACTGGCAGACAGTCCTAGCCAATGATGTCCATTGGGTCATGAAGCATCAGAAGTGACTGAATAACGAAGATTTTCTACAAAATCTCAAATCTGTGAATAAGTGTGAGCTAATGTTCAAATATAGTTCACGCTTATGAAGCTATACCTGCACATAATCCATTACATTGCAAACATTATTATTTAAAACAACTTTTTTGGATATTGCCAGATTTATTGGGCGAGCTTTCTGTTTGTTAGAATTCAAACCATGTTTTCACAGCCTTATCAGTTTTATATATTTATTTGTTGAACTTATTTTTAGTCAGCTCTTACTCCCCATTTTCTGAAGATTCAGACAACAGCAAAATGTGCAAACTCAGATGTTAAAGCACTTGTTCATATTCAGTGCACTGAATAGCTCTAGAAATGTAGTAAAAGATTTTCTCCTGCACAGTTGTGTCCGACTCTAGGTGCTCATCTCCATTTCTTAGCTGAAGAGCCAGCACTGCCCAAAGATGCTTCCGCGGTCATGTGGCCGGCATGATGTGCACGGAATGCTGTTACCATTCCACCGAAGTGGTACCTATTAATCTACTTGCATTTGCATGCTTTCAAACTGCTAGGTTGGCAAGAGCTGGGGCGAGTGCGGGAGCTCACTCCGTCACGTGGCGCTCGGGTCTCGAACCACTGACCTTCCGATCGACAAGCCTGGCATCTTAACCACTGAGCCATCGCGCCCCAAGAATCCCTAGAAATGTAACATGGGAATTTAACAGTACCTCCAGAAAATTTTTTCACCGATTCCAAATTAAATGTCCCTCTGCCTTATTAGCCTTATTCAGTATCTGCATGTCCTGTCATTGTATGTTTTCCATTAATACAAAACACCCTTCCACAAGCTGTTGCCCTTAAGATGTTTTTGATTCCAAACCAGTATAAACAATGGCTTTGATCATTTGCAATTAAAAACAAAAACAAAATACCTTGTAGTTCAGTATTTCTGAAGGGTACAGATTTGGGAGGAGTAATACAGAATGATGAAATGTTCAGCCAACCATGTCCTGTTCAAGGATTTTTCCATCCCATTCCATTCCTGTGAACAATGAGCAACCTTGGTTCTTCTAGGGTTCATAGCACTTAATGATTCACACAGAGAGAAGAGTTCCTTATGACTATGTATATTAGACATTTCAGATGATGGTATGAATCCAGTGACACTGGGATGCTTGTATCTTGATTTAATATGTTTACATGTGAAAAAGTATTATCTTATACCCTCTGCAGTTATATCTCTTCATTGTGAAACTTGGTCATACTTATTTGTATTAAGATGTATAAAATACTGTTGATACACTATTGGAATTGGTAGGCATTGGCTAAGGACATACAGCTTTTCTATGACACTTTATTTGAAGATGAGCAACTTGTGATGGTTACCTTTTTCTGAAATTACCAAAGAATCTTCATGGAATAAATAATTCACCAACTCACTCCCACTCTGCCACCTTTCTTGTATGTTTTACTTCAAATTGTAAGTTCTTTTACATGTTATTTCATGTTTCTGCCAACTTACTATATCCCTTACTTGTATTAACATTAAGCCTATTAAAGATAATTTTTGTAAAACTTATTTCTATTATATTTTAAACTATTGAAATGAAAAGACTTCCTTTGTTGTATCCAGGACACAATATACTGACAAATGCCAACCATAGTAAGGAAAAAGATTCATAGCACAAGGATTGTGAGATACGTGTATGACGCATCATTGGAAGCCATTTATTACATGCTTCGCTTTAGAAACATTCCCCCCTTTCCAAAATTATCAAGCCAACAACTGAAACAACCCATTTTTCAGTTTATTATAAATATCCCTTAACTAGGACTTCTGTGGTAAGCAGAAACTGATCAAGTATCAGACTATCTGCCTTAAAGAGAAAAGAATACTCTTCCCAAGTGGCAACAGACTAGCATTTAGAGCAGTCCTGGTTTCATTTGAATAGGTACTGGACAGTGCAACATGTTACAGATTTCTCTTTTGACCATTATCAACTCTCTGGCAGGATATAATATCCCTGAAAGCACTGCTAAAATATTTTGCTAGGGTCCATTTTCCATGATAAACTGTTGCAAAAATATTCCATCTGTTTTCAAATTTTGTTAAAAGGCGCATATTATACAGTTCATTACAAATATTACTAACTCTTAGACAATGACTCTAATGTGTATAATGTGGCTAATGAAGTAGAAATCTTAAACTAATCATTTACATGCATTTCATATAGTATTTCTAGGGGAAGAAGTTTATAATCATAAACAAGTGCAATCACTTATGTTAAGCAACCCATGGACCTAGTCAATGTAGCACATCAGCCATTATGCAAAATTATGACATTAAGGAAAAATAATCACAACTATTGCAGACTTTGCAATTTGTATTGTTTACTTATTACACTGTAGAACTAGTAACTTTGGAAAAGCAACGCTTGATGGTAAAAAAACAGCCTTCGCTGCTTTCAATTAGATTTGACATTAGTTACTTAGGCAAAGTTGTTACTTTTTCGGACACACTGATATGAAACTGTGTTTTAATGGCCATTATGCTGAACATAATCTTTCAGAAATAGTCACAGTAATGATGTTCAGCTGACTAATGTGCCACTAGACTTTTTAACAATGTATATAATTTATATTGAACTTCAAAATTGTAATTAGTACAAAACCAAATATAAGCAGTCTTTTTCCCCAAAGGGAACAAATAAATTAAGAATTACCACAGGTAATTTTAATAAAGAATGAATTGATTATGATTACAGAGCCAAACTGCATTAACTTAGACAATACACAAATAGTTGACCTTACCTTGCATCTTACAATATAAATAATAGTTGTCAGTATTGTGCCACCAGAAATGAAATATTCCTAAAATAATTCTTTAGAATACCTGCGTTATTTGACAGTCATTAAATTTATTAAACATTCTTATTTTCCATTTAGCATATTTGAAATTGCCTTCCCAAATATTGGCCTTAAAATATGGAAGTGATCTCTGCATTCCTCGAAATAACTCTTGGTGCATATGCTGTATGTGTATTATAATACAAAGAATTTAAGAGTGCTTCCTGAAACATTATATTGTAAGGTTCACTGGTATTGGTCAAGACTATCCTATGATCTTCTATCAGGATGATTAATGAAGGCACCTTTTTCACAGAATGTCACACTCTGCCTTTTTAACAACTGACCTTTCATGGAATACTACTGAACTCATAATTCCACTTTTGTTCAGTTTCTTATTAGTAGAGTTAAAATTAATACTTATGGGAATGATGGCTAAGGCAATGCACAGTAAATCTTAGAGCACATCAGACCTCTATGCAGGCTATCCAAGAAATAGGGCCTGCATCTGTCCATTTCAATCAAATAAGCATTATACCAAAACTCTGTGTCCTTTCAAAAGACAAATTAGGTCTATATTCATTCCTTTTTTTAGAACTGGACTCATGTAATAATTTTCAAAATTTGGAAGTGCTAATGAAATAGTTAATCCCCATGTGTGCAAAAGCATTTTAATCTTTATTAATTGTTGGAAGACTTTTATTACAAGTAGATAGTTCAAAAACAACCTCTAATTCATATTAATCTTAAAGGAGACATTTTAACAACGATGGTTAGACAATCCAGCAAAATTAAGAACTTTCGCATTTTGGTAAATGCTACAGATTTAACCACCTGTCCCCATGCACATCTACCCTATGTCCCTGGAAATTTAAATCATTCTTCCTCAAGGGTGATGATAGCAAAAGATTATTACTAGTGAACTATTCCATAAAGATACCTATAAGAAATATCTGAGCTTCCTCAGAAAATGCCAGTAATGATGCTGAATCTCCCAACCGAATGGTTTGCAACATGAAACTGTGATGCTCATAAAAAAAGGTAAAGGTTCCCCCCGCACATTTGTGCAGTCGTGTCCGACTCTAGGGGCCAGTGCTCATCTCCGTTTGTTAGCCGAAGAGCCAGCGTTGTCCGAAGACGCTTCCACGGTCATGTGGCCGGCATGACACGCACGGAACGCTGTTACCATCCCACCGAAGTGGTACCTATTCATCTACTTGCATTTGCATGCTTTCGAATTGCTAGGTTGGCAAGAGCTGGGGCTAGTGCGGGAGCTCATTCCATCACGCGGGGCTAGGGATTCGAACCTCCGACCTTGCGATCTTCCGATCGACAAGCCTGGTGTCTTACCCACTGAGCCACCACGCCCCCATATGAGCAGTGATGCTCATAGTCACAAGCTATTAATGAATTGAACATTTTCCCTCTTCCCTCAAATTCTCCAAAATCAAAAATTTTAACTGAGGGTACATATGTATTGTCGAAGGCTTTCTGGCACAGATAATTCGCTTCTGTCTGTGCTCCTGCCCTCTGAAGATGCCGGCCACAGATGCTGGCGAAACGTTAGGAACCACAACTTCCAGAACATGGCCACACAGCCCGGAAGACCCACAACAGCCATTGAGGGTACATACACATTCTGGATTTAGTAAAGCAGTAATCCAGAATCAGCAGTCAGGTGGGTACATGTGTGAAAAATATATGAACTAATGGGAATGTTATTTACAAAGCAGGCAAACTCCTTCTATTGATTGGTATGCACTGTACTCCTGACTTAAATAGCTGATCTGAAATAATGCAGAGTCAGAAAAACCTATAGTACATGATTGCATGAAGGGTATTAACTTTTAAATGGCTGAGATTAAAACCCATAATATATTACCTTCTCCACAACTTCTACAATTAGAGAGGATCAAATAGCATGTGTGCACAAGGTTCAGCCTATCAACAACCACTTATCACATTTTTTATTATATTTGCTAATTAATGTATATTAAAATGTGACTGAAACTTGGTCTATAATGCAAAACACTAAAATACTGGGGAGGGGAGGGGAGGGGAGGGGAGGGGAGAGGAGAGGAGAGGAGAGGAGAGGAGAGCTGTCAACTTCTGGCTTTGAATTGCATAAATTTTTAACAAAATAAAAGATGCTACAAGGAAAAAAAGCATTATATTGTTTATATATATGAATTCATTTATGTCCACAGTTGCAGGGTCATGTACTAAATTCTACTGACTCCTGAGATGAACTGCGCTGCTTCACAACAATTGTGTGGTTGTATGAAGTGCAGTGAGATTTCCTCTGGAATTGGTATGTTCATGATTGGCTTCTGGATAGGAACTGTTAACAAACCACCCCTCTGTTAACTCCTCAAACCAAACATATCTTTCCCCAGGATCATTTGGAGCATACCTTTTTCATCCTTCCTCCATAAGGCCACTAGGGAAGGTTCAGGATAGTAAGATAAACACAAAATCTTGCAATACCAGTTCTGAACACCACTGCTTGTCAGGCTGGTACGATAATGGCAGTTGGTGACCAACTCTACTTCAGCCAGGAGCACATGTCCTCTCAACTTCTCTACAATTTGCTATCATAATTACCTTCAAAAGTGAATGGTTTCTTTTCTCACAATCAAGTGTGAGCAAATCTTGTGTAAGCCCCCCTCCCTTCCACCCCAACATCTATATACCTAAGATTGGTAGACGTCTGTAGATAGATATATATAGATAGATATATATTTTTTATTCAGCTGGAATCATGACATTTCTGCTTTCCTAATTCTATTTCAGATTCAGGATTTGATTTGTTTCTGGCTACTTCTGATTTGGTCTGAATCAAAGCATGGCCAAAAGTAACTGCTTTGGTTAAAGTACATCCCTAAATGCAGTGGATAATTTGCCAGGATGGCACATTTTTCCCTGTAGAAACATCCTGTTTCATTTATTATTCTTATTCTTATTATTTGTGATGAACAAGACATTCTGAGACATTACAATATATCTTGGACTCGTTTACAATCTTCAAAATTAAAACTTATAGTGGGAAGTAAATAAAAATCTGAACATTCTCACTGATATGACAAATACCTAGAAGTATACTTCCAAATTCTATTGCTTCAACACCTTTGCATGTTTTTTTTTACAATGTACCTAAGAGGAAAGTATTTTACAAACATTTAGAATGTTGTTCATTTTAGAATATGTAGTTTCACAGTTTGTCATTGCCAGTTCTTGCTTACCATAAGAAAAGGATATTTCAAGAAAGACAAGCAAACACATTTTTGAAAGTTATTCTGTTATATACCGAAGGACATCTTCCATTTCACCAGAAATAAATCTTAAAACCCAGAGGATATATGCATAAATGAAGAACTATAAGAGTTACAAGCAATATTTTCTTGCACACAGAGAACTATAGGACCAACAAAAATGGTACCTGGTTGGTAGGGGATCCTGATCATGACCAGCAGAAATTGCAGCTACAAACAAATCTAAGACATAGAGAAACCAGTCTTAGCAGAAAAGATGATTCAACTGAAACGTGATTATTAGTTGTTAATTTATGTACTATATAAATTAAAATTTCCTCCAAACACGGTTATCACAGGTCAAAACAGCAAAGGTTCTTTGAATTAAAATTAATCAAAGAACAAGTGAACACTGAAGATGTGTCAATACAAATTTAACACTATATTTAAATAAATCCTATGCTGACTTTTTGGAGACTACAACCCTAAATTCTGAAGGGCTTGCTTCTGAGTAAATACTAGACCTCTGCAAAGGTGCTTTGCTCTGCATCCAAAGTGCTAAATAGACACTTCTCCTTGATGGGTTCCAATGGTTGTTTAACAGCTCTTCCAAGATATTCTGAGCCTCAGGAAGGCTACAGAATAGTTGCATGAATTCTTCATGCAGCTGCTGTTCTGCAGATCCAGAGGAACACTTTATAAAGGATGCAGTGACTATGGTACAACTGCAGGAATTCCAGACATTTTATATGCTAATTAGGAAAGAGAACATAGCGTTAAGTTGCTGCAAGTGAATTCACATGACAAAAAGATAAATAGTAATTATAATCAATTATAGGAAAGAGAAAATGGCAGCACCTTTGTTTCAATTGACTTCCAGTTTAGCAGTGCCAAAAATAGAGGTACTATTCATACTCTCTCCTTTCTGACAGGTTTATGTCCTTCGGATTCCCTCCTACCCCCTCCCACTTGAAAGGCTGTGATCCTTCAGGAGCAACAGATTGCCTAGGAAGTGAATAGCTCTTAAATCAGAACTGATTATTTGCAAAGGATCCTGAAAGTAAAAGGCTAGAGGCCAAGGACCAAAGGAAAATGTAGGGAGGGCCATATATAGCCCTGGCATCACCAGTTACCTCTTCCTCAGAAGAACTTAAATTACATATAAATATTAGGATTAGGGTAAGGTACATCAGAGAACCTGTACAGATTTTTTTTAAAAAAACCTGCCCTCTTAAATTTTAGATAGAAGTAAATTATTAATCTACTAAGAAAGGAGGTTTCCTGATTTTTTTTCCTCAGAGGAACCAACTTAGAAAATTTGTACTATTGGTCCTTAAGAAAATAGTGAACTCTGTTTTTTTCTAGTCCTTGAGCCTAGATGATAAGCTGCACATCTTTATCTTTTAATCTTTCTGTCAATTAATGACTGATATTTTCATTAGTGAATTTCATTTTTATGTGAATCACATTACATTTTAATTGCTGTTCCAGGTCAATTGAAGTGCGCCTTCTTCAAATGCAAGATATCTATAATGGTGGAGGATTATGCTGATATTGATAAATTATTAGAACCATTAAAGAAAGAAGAAGGAAATGTTAAAGTAAATCCAGTTGCCAGGAGAGTTTTAAAGTTGCTAAATGGATTGAGGGAGAATTTTTTTCAGTCGACAATGTCAGTAGGATAACCTGTTTGTGTGAATATTTATTTATTTATTTAATTTCTATAACCGCCCATCTCCCCCCATGGGGAACTCTGGGCGGTTCACAATAAACAAGTTAAAATAAGGTTTAAAAACTCAATTATACAATAAATATAAATTAAATTGAAAATCCAGATGGTAATGGAATAGTTAAATGAAGGACAGTTATAAAATTAGGGGATTAGCCACCCCCATGAGGAACTATCCCTTCCTCCTTCCCATGCCAGGCGGCAGAACCAGGTCTTCAGCTCTTTCCTAAAGGTCGGGAGGGAGGAGATCTGTCTCAACTCTGGGGGCAAGATTTTCCATAGAGTGGGCGCTGTCACAGAGAAGGCCCGCCTCCTAGCCCCCATCAGATGACACTCTTTAATTGATGGGGTTCGTAGCAGGCCCTCTCTGAATGACCGGGTGGGGCGGGTCGATAATATGGGGATAAGACTAAGATAGGAATAAGATAGGAATATAAGAGAAAATGAATGGATGTTACTGAAAATTACAACTGGACTGGTAAAAATGCTAATTTCCAAAGGCTGGTCTCATTTATATGTGGTAAATCTGTGGATAAATGTATTTTAGTCTAACGTGGATAGGCTTGGTTCAGATATGTGTACTGTTATCTTAAGGCTGTATAGTGCAAATGGTACTAGAGATTCATTCACATTCTGCTTCTAGAATATTGAGTACAAATTTCTTCCTATAAATTCAATGTTGTTTCAACATAATTCCCAAATATTTCATCATGTCATGAACTATAAACTGTGCACTATTTTTAATTAGCTATCTTTCTTTACTTGGCAGCCATCAAGCTGAATTTTCCCCAATTGATTTTATTGCTAATAAACCTGCCAGACTTGTCAATCACTTTTTCTATTGTTGTCATTGATGCTCATACTATTTTTACTAATTAAAAATATATCTTTACACATATTGTACTTTAATAAGGAGTCTGGATATAAAACTTGTAGCTGTAGGTCATTAAATGTAAATAGCAAGTGACAAAGTAGTGTTGGAGATGAATGATTTGCTAGATCACTATACCCTCAGGGAAAAGAAGCCACCTTCTATTTTTCTTACACCGGGAAAGTAAGATTACCAAAAAGAAAAAGAAAACTAACTCTGATAGTTAGCCAAAAAAGATTTTTATATACATACACACATACACATGTTATCTAGTTTCTAAAAAAAATATGGACAAGGAAAAAATCCTCTTTGCTTGACATTCCCGTAGAATAATTGGAAGACTAAATTCAGAATTAAACACTTTTTTTACCTTAAAAGGGCCATCAAAACAAAACTTCCCTCTGGCTTCTTCATTCTAGCAACTGACTAAAGAAAACAAATTAAGGATGCTGCAAATGAAGAATGTAAGGGAGTGATAGAGAACTAAACAATAGAATGCATGTCTGCCAAGGACAACTCAATGATCCTAGAAAGTTTAAAGAAATTATGCTATGGAACAAACTTTTAAGGAAACTCTTTTTTTTTCAATTATCAAACAGCATTGGAAAGAAAAATCTTGCTTGTTGCTAAGAATTTGCCAGTTCAAAAATCCCAATCTGTTTCATGATCATTTGAACTAGGAATACATTCAGTGAAAATATGCATTTAAATCTCTCACGACCAAATATTATACATAAGTTCCCTATGTGTAGGAGAGGGATACGAATGCATGCCTATCCATCTATCCGTCCATCCATCCATATATCTTGAGAGATACAAGCTGCTAACCCTTTCATGAAATGCTCTTTTTCTCTTTCTTTGTCCTGCTTTATAAATATTGAGACCAATTAGCTACATGAAACAGCAGCCTGGGCTACTTATGATGCATAAGTCGTTTGTGAGAAGACCTGAGTATTTACTTTTAAGCAAGTTTTTTTAAAATCAACTACATTTTTTCAAATTGGTAGTTGGAATTCTCTAGATTACCTCTTCTAGTTATAGCAAGTACCCCTTTAGACAGATGAGAGCCAAAAATTATTTCATTTAAACAGATATGGAAGACCCCTAACTCTATTTCAGCAATCAAGAGGACCATCACTTTCTGATCATTAACTGCTCAGTGATTCTACTTGCAATCTCAGGTGAACAGCAGCAGCTAGGTCCCCCCCCACCCACCCAAAGTTCACCTGCACTCTTGACCTAAGTGTCAAGAAGAGAGAAGTGCATGTTTATATGAATGTAAAGAAAAAGTTACAAGCCCAGTATCTTGGCATATAAGTGAATTCTCAAGATTTGATAATTTCTATTCAGTGCAGGGAACAAAGTAATGAAATCCTCTGGATTTTGAAAGTGATATATGTATGAGACACTGAGCATAAATATTGCAATTACAATTTTTTACTATAAGAAAACATTGCCAATGTAACAAAGAAAAAAGGCCTTGACCAAAATATCTGAGGATATTAAACTGAGACGTAATCTACTGATGCAAATCATTACATCTATTTGCATTTGCTTACTGAACCCTAACACAGAAATTAAACTACATAGAATGGGGGGAGGGCTGGTTGTGCATGGTTAAAAGGAGACATCTTGGAGGATCCAAGCTCTTTCATTAATTTCCCCACTTCCCCTCATTAACAAGTAAAATGTTTTTACTGCTTGAAAAGTTTTAATAAATAGGAAAATGCAGGGCAGCCTACATAAGTTTTTAATGCAATATACAAAAGCTTTTAATATTTTTACATACATTAATGAAAAAGCTAAATTTTATAAGACCTATTCTGTGAGGGAAATAAATACTACATGAACAATTACAAATCTCTCATAAATGTTTAACTCTTCCATTTCATACGATACATCAATTAGCAAGTCAATTAAATGAACATATAAGGACTGGTTTGTTTTTAAAAAATCTAGACCCTTTCAGTTCTCCTTCCTAACTATTTAAATTTATTAAGGAAAAGCGGAGAATAGCCTGCCAGAGACCCACATTCAAACTCACACTCAGACATGAATTTTCTGGTGTTAGTAAGTTAATAGTAAGGAACTTCATTATAAACCCAGACCAGCAGTGTAAATGCCAGTACTGAAATACTTGAAATGCAAGCACAGAATATATAACTGACTCTCAGGTGAATGGAAAGCCACAATAATCTTTTAGTGGGCTTTAATTAGCTAGCATGCAGAATCCAGCTACTCTAATAACAGGCTGTTTATCTGATCAAAGGTAAGAAACATAAAAATCATCTGAACATCCAGGAAAAGACAATAAAAGAGGTAAAATCAAGCCATTTTTATCTCTGTAAAAAAATGGAATATGAAAAGATGTGGCTCAGCATTTCAATAGTTCCAGAGCAACCAGAGCATTAGTTTAAAGAAGTTCTATTAAAATTAGTCTCTAAAAAAAGCAGGTGGCAAGGTATTAAAATGTGCCCCAGAAAATTGTTATTTGGACACACTTAAGGGAACAAGGTGACAGACTGGCTCCTTTTGGGACTTTGCCTCCAGGATTTTGGGGTTCTCTGTCCAAAACCTATATCCAAAATACATTAACAGCTTAAGAGCTCTGGTGAAAGGTCAAACGGGAGTAGTTTTCTAAAACAGCCTTCATCCGATGTGATTGACAATTATCCAAAGGAGTCTGCTGAATTGGGAGGAATTGTAATTTTAAGATAAGTATGTGTAGCCAAACTCCACCCTTGATCCTCAATTATATATCTTCCAAGTGAAAAATGCACATTTGGTGGTTGAAAGAGAACTACGCTGTATTATTTAGTTACACAGATGACACTGAGTTGGACCCAACCCCTGGGGACTCTATGCACAAATGTTTGCCATCTCTAACATGGCCCTGGCAATAATCCGCAGACCTTCCAAGGCCATTCTAGTGAACTCCGCAATCCAATCAGTCTGCCTTATCTGTTGTCTTCCCCTTCACTCAACCTTGCAAAGCATAGTCATTTTTTCTAGTCCTTCAGTGCCCAAAGAAAAGGATTTTCTCCATGCTGATCATTACCTAGAGGGAGCAGTCAGTCTTTATTTGTCCAAGATTGATTGATTAATAACCCTTTCCAAATCCATATTTCAAAGGCATCTATCTTATTTTTCTCTCTCTTTCTCAAAGTCCGGCTTTTACAGACATAAATTACCTTTGGAAAAAGTATAGCTTTAACTATCCTGATCTTTGTTGTGAAAGAAATACCTTTATCCTTGATAATTTTACTAAAATTCGTAATTATTTCTTCTCTAGGATTAATCTCACCTTCACTGATTCAGCACATTGGACTACTGCAACAGGCTCTACAAGAGGTTGCCCTTGAAGAGTATTCAGAAGCTTCAGCGGGTGCAAAAAGCAGCAGTGTGGACAGTTAGGGGTGCCTGTCATTTGGCACACGAGACCTCTGCTCTGTCACCTACATTGGTTACCAGTATGCTTCCAGGTTCAATTCAAGGTGCTGATAGTTACATTTAAAGCCCTTCATGTCTTGGGGCTGGGTTACTTGCAGGACTGTCTCTCCCTGTCTCTGTCCTGTTAGATTGGGCAGGAGAGAGATGCTCCAGGTCCTGTCCATTAGAGAGTGTCATCTGGTGGGACCCAGAAAGACAGCCTTTTCTGTTTTGGCCACCCTCTGGAAACATCATTCCACCGGAGATCAGACCCACCCCAACCCTGCTGGCCTTTCGTAAGGCCTTGAGACCTGGTTTTGTCACTGAGCCTGAGGGCCCTGGATGTGTGGCTGAGCCCATTTCATGGTTATGTTGACTGCTGTTTTTGGTTGGTTTTTCTCAGCTGCTATATATGTTATTCATAACTTTGTTATCCTGCTTTTATCTTAAGTATTGTTAGCGGCCCAGAGTCATGTATTTGAGATGGGCGGCCATATAATTTGAAAGAATTAATAAATAAAGCCAATGTCTATCTATTCTTGAGCCCAAGAAAACAAACAAAACCTTTCACTTTCACTTCTTCGCCATCAACTAAATTCACTAAGTATGACAAAGATGTTACCTTTGTCTTCCTAATATGCAGTCTTTTTAATCCAGATCTTTCACTTTCCATTTTTATTTTTCTAATAGACTCTACTTTCTTTAATTTTCTAAGTTTAACCCACACATCTGACACTAAAACATCAGGGTTTGTTCTACAACCTGTATCTGGAAGAGTCCTAATTCACTATATCACTATATTCACTTTAGGTTACCTAAAGGACCGCCTCATCCCCAGAACATCGACCCGCTCCACCTGGCTATGCAGAGCGGGCTTGCTTCGGACCCCGTCTATAAGAGAATTCCACCTGACGGGGTCCAGGAGGCGGGCTTTCTCGGCAGTGGCACCCGCCCTCTGGAATATTCTGCCCCTGGAGGTGAGGCAGGCCCCCACACTCCTGACCTTCCGGAAACAACTGAAGACCTGGCTCTGCCACCTCGCTTGGGATGGGGGGAGTAATAGCTCCTCTTGGGGTTGGCTTGCTCCATAGGGTTCTTTAAAGCCTAACATCAGAGCCTCTTGGATCTTATATATTTAATTAAATTATGTATTCTATTTTATAAATTTTTATATGTTTTAATTGCTGGCTTGGTGTAAACCGCCCAGTCCCCTCCGGAATGGGGGGAGATGGGCGGTGATATAAGTTAGAAATATAAATAAATAAATAAATAATAAACATCGCAGTTCTCCAGTTTTTATTTCCCATTTTGCAGCCAGATTGATTTTGATGTTGTGCTTCTCATGAGGTCCATCTGTTGAGTTTGCAGTTATGTTGTCTGAAGTGGGTTTAGCAACAAAAATAATTATCTTCACAAAACCCTAATTTGTGGGGGTGGTTAGCACCCTGAAAATGCTCCCGTAAATTAATAACTTTTTAACACCTATACCTTGGATTATAGATTTTGTTTAAGAATATTGTTTTATTGTATTTTAATGATGATTTATTCTTGTTTTATTGTAAACCGCCCAGAGTCGCTCTTTGAGATGGGCGGTAACTAAATTTGAAAAATAAATACATAAATACATAAATAAATAAATCGACTCCTTTAGCATTTTATCTGATAATATTTATTTAATTATGGAAATAATGTCCTGCTCTTTAGTATTGCTCCTAAATACTAAAATATAAAAAAAGCATCCAGAATAGTAATCCAATGTCAAAGAATAAAAACAGTAAAAACATAAAAGATACTAAATTCCAATAGAGGATATAACTAAATTAAAGAATAATCTGGAAACAGAGGCCAGAAAATTCAGACCCAGAGTGGTGATCTATGTTCCTCTTGGGTGTGCGTGTGGACACTACCTGTCAAACCCATGTACCCAGTAAAAAATTGAGGGCACACAAAATTAAGATGCATTATAATAAACGTAGGCACCATAAAACTCAGGTCTTGCGATGCGCAAGAAGTCCTGCCCAAGCTCGCTACCTTGGCATGGAATGAGCAGGAGCTCCAAGGGGGGGGGGTGTCTTTTGCCTGGGATGGCAGGCAGGTCGTTCTTTCCCAGCCTTGCAGTAGTAGCCAACCTGCTCCAGATCGGGCCCAGCTAGAGACATGCCAAGAGCCTTCTGCACATGTAGGGGACTCCTTCTGAAAAAACGTTTAATTGGTATCTGTTGAGTTGGGAGCTGCACAAGGTCCATTATCTTCATTAACTTTGTAAGAATTTCAATTTTTAAATTACTAATGTTTGAAGTTTAAATAAATTCAGAATAAATCCAGAGAAGGAAAGAATGGGGGGGGGGGAGAGGAGCTATCTAAAAGCTTTTTGTATAATCCTTTCCTTTTCTTTCATTTCAATATCAAATCCATCCCCAAAACAAACAATTTTAAAACCTTACCAAATACTGATTGCAATTATCAGTTTTGAGTGACTACTGAGTTTATATTATAATCTGTAAGCATGAATGTGTAGAGTTAGTTCGGTGTAGCGGTTAAGGGTAGAAACCTGGAGTTCTAGTCCTGCATTAACCCCAAGGCCAGCTGGGTGACCTCAGTTGGGCCAGTCACTCTCTTTCAGCCCTAGGAAGGAGGCACTGGCAAAAATGCTGCCAAGAAAACTGCAAGAGTAAAAAGCTGAATTGAAGGAACAAGTTTTAAGCATGAACTAAGAAATATGTAAACATTTTAACATGTTTGTAGCTTGAATCATGTCAACTGAGCTTGTGAAATGGTCTTAATCTTCCTAGGCACAGAAGGCAAAGCAGGGAGGAAAATAGGGGAAAGATTGTGCCTGAGGCCCCCACCTCTATTCAAAGAAGGATTTTCCAAGTTGGCATAAATGGATTCCTTGACCCCTCTCTCAAACCACCTATCTTCTCTGTCTAAAATGTGAACATTAATGTCTTCTTGTTGAGCTTGCTCAACAGCAGCATGGTGATCTTAACAATCCTCCTTTAGATGATAAAGGGACTTAGAAATAACATCTCAAAATAACCATGACCCAGGTGTAAGGTCACACAGCCACCTAGAAACATATTTAAGGATTCCCTTACTAACTTTGCTCAGACTGAAGAAGCTCCTTGGATAAGGAGCAAAACGTTTCCACTGAGAAAATAGAAATCCAGTTGACATGATTCAAGCTACAGACAATTCCACCTGGATGACTGAGAACCTTCATAGACATTTTAACATGTTGCTACTACATGTATTTGCAATTTACTTGTATAACTCGTTGTGGTGCACAAATTTGTACTTGGTTTGGGAAAAGCTGCACAAAACATTTTTTTCGACACGTGTCATCTAATTCTGCCTCTAATTAGAAATTAGAGGAAACATTGGTGGTGATATCTTTACAGATGCTAGCAGCATTCAGTCAAGGTGAAGCTATGATAATTTTTTAAAAATCTGAAAGAAAAGGAGATCTTGAAGCCATTGGGCTGGCATCACTGATACCCATTGCTTCCTCTTTTTGAAACCTGAACAGCAGCTTATTATCCTAGCATTTGTATGCACTGATGATGAGAGCTGGGCTTTTCTGTAAACTCTGTTAGAGATTAGTCCATGGATGGAAGAAGTAGTCTTTGCAGAAAAACACCATCACTCTTCAGAGGTAATTGTAGAACCTGACTATGAAACCCCGACACATAGTAATTAGCCATTTAAAGGGTCCTCATTGGTCAAAGACCGCAATAAAGTTTACCATGCCATCCCAAAAGCTCCTCCAAATTCTTTCTGGTGAAAGGGGAAGAAAATCCCTGCAGTGTCTAGAACAACGCTACACTCCTAGATTGTTTTGTGTCAAACGTAGAAAAGTATTTGAAGTATGGGACTTCATGTACTACAATATCCTAAAAGACTCAGAAGTGTATACTGATCAGCAGAACAATCTAAAGAAGTGTAACAGAAAGATTTACCAACTTATCTACTGCTTATGAGAACTTGGCTGTAAAGCTTTTACAGCACTCTCTGTTTTAATTCAATTTTTCTTTCCTATTTTCTTTTCCAATGTTTATTATTTTCTTATCTTTCTTATTTTCTATGTTTCTTGAGAGTAAGTTATTATAATGGATTATTCAGGATTTAAATAAGAAAAATATAATTTATTCAACAGATAACTTGAATATATTCGCATCTGTAAATACTTTAAAAATGCAAGCAATTTTTTAAAGATACTTGGATGCTTTAATAGGATTTGGAAACTTCTATTTCTGGAATTATGATGAGTTAAAAAATTAACCTCCATCGTTAAACTTGTTTTTTCTCCACCTTTATAATCTAGCTACTGTTTAAGTATAAACAATTCCATAGTTATAATCTGAAAAGCCATCAGGAGAAAAACTAGCCCAGTTTATTTTTAATAAAAGGAGGATCATGGTATATAATAACTCTTCCTGCCATATCCATTGAATCTGCAGAAATAGAGATTGATGTCTAGATATTTCTGGCAGGAGGAAGCAATATTTCTCTACAACACATACTTTAGATATACAGTTCCATTTTGAGATATGTAAGAAGGCCAGTGTCAACCTATCTACTACTCAGAAGCTGCATTTGAACCTAATCCAGTTAGTAAAAGAAAATCAGTCAGAAATTGTATAGCACTGCTGTATATTTTTCCCATTCCCCACTAATTAGCCTATTTAAGCCACACTTTTTTTATTTCAGTGTATATAATGAGATAGCTTGAGAAAATTAAGATAGACCAAATGTCAAAGACTAATATTGTCTGCATAATCCACAGAGCCTGATAGCCTGGAAAAATGATGTATTGGGATGACTATATTTCCACTACAGAAGCATCATACAATATATATCTTTCCAATAAGACGTAACAAGAAAATCCAGGGACCTGGTAATTAAAAAGGCTTCTAGTTATCTACCTTGCACTTACAGCAAACATGAGAGGTGACACTCTCCACCTTATGAAATGTCAAGGTGGGGTCAATCCACTTCAGCTGTCTGCATCATTTTTAAGGCATCTGTAGAAGACTGAGCAACAACCAGAAAAGTAGTCCCATTTGGTAAATAAAACTGCAGCATTGCTTCAAAGATCTTTTCCAACAGCATTCAATCGGATGAATTGATCAAATCATGATTGAAAGAAATCGCCCCATCAAAGTTTTACAAAGCCCTAATTTTCATAATATGAAGATGAAAAAACAAATCAGGTGACAAGATGCTTGCATACAAACCTTTTATGAAATCAGCTTGGAATAGTAATATTCAAAAGTTGGCATTACTTGTTTGGTGTGCTATTATCCTGCCAATGTTTCTGGGTGACATAGATAATAGCTTAAATCTTATCTAATCCTATCAGAGTAGCTAAGTTTGACTGCAAGATGATTACTAAACTATTATGCAGAAAGAGAGAGAGGTGGGGGAGGAAGAAGGCTGG
Source organism: Charina bottae (assembly GCA_023362775.1). NCBI lineage: Eukaryota > Metazoa > Chordata > Lepidosauria > Squamata > Charinaidae > Charina > Charina bottae. Next base: position 64,702,338 of record JALMGJ010000005.1, on the reverse strand, counting down.
GCAGAAGTATGAATCCAAATTTGTAAAGTCCACTTCACTATTGGAGTACTTTTTGTGATTTCATCCCACCCCATTTTTCATTCGTCTCGCAAAGATTTAATGTCCATAGGTCACGTTCAGTTAAAGTCTTTTTTTCCTCCATGTTTTCTTCCTTCTGCAAATCTTGAGGCTCTGCCTATTGATAACTCCCCATCTTCCACCATGGATCCACCATAATTAACAATTAATTGATTTTGCTGTGTGTATGTATATGTGTATCACGTGGAAGTTTGTAAGTGAGCTCAGCTTTGGAAGGTTTTAGATTTCAATACACTGTCTCTGTGCTATTCTCCACATTATTAATTATGAAATGTAGAAAGAAAACCCAGAATATTTAGTGAACAAAAAATTGACTCTCCAGTGAACTCAAGGAGACAACCTCTGCTCACTGTTCCCTCCTCTTTCATTTTGTGCATAAAGACATCTGCAGAGCAAAATCAATGTTTGCCCCACTTGTAGAAGGTTTAGCTGATGTTCATTCACGAGTGCTGAAGACTCCCTTGTGTCACAAACAAGGAGACTTGGAGTGAGAGCTTTCTAAATGCTTCATCTACTCCAAACAGCTAGGGAGGGTAAGATGACTTTCTGGAAGATGGCACAGGATAAGAAGATTTAAAAGTAATAACATGGATTCCATCAGGAGCAGGCATTGCAAGACTTATAATCCCTTGGTCATTAAAACGCATCACATACACAGTAGATCCCGCTCTGCTACTGAATTGCTGAAATGAAAAGTGATTTATCAGGACAAAGGAGCACGCAGTCTTTAATGCCACCAGTATTTTATTGTTTTGAATATGAATGTTTAAAAAATTATAATGTGAAAACAATTCTTTTAAAAACCTCCCTTGGTTTTAAGATTAATTTCAGTATTGTACAATATAAATTGCGTTAATGCCTAAAACATTTGCTGAAAATTACATCTGTTTCAGTGTAAGTACAGCTACCAAATAAAACTGAATCTTAAAAGAAACTGGAAAGTAACCTCAGACTTGTCCATTCACAACATTTGTATTATATCAAAAGCTATTAAAATGCTTCATACAAAATAAGATAAAGCAGAAGACAAAATTATTTTAAGCTTATAGATAATATTAATAAGCATATTCACTATTTTTATGATCTTACACATAAAGTAGGAAAAGTTTTTAAAAAATCTTAAACATTGTATTCATTGATGGGAGAATAAAGAGATTTCTGTTATTTTTGGAATCAATTTTCACTTTCTCATGATACATTGTAAGACAAAATCAGCACGCTCTACTCTGACCTCATGTTAAAGCCATATTAAAAATGCTTCCATCAGTAGTCAGCAGATTTGGAGATCCTAGATCAGGGGTCTGCAACCCCTGGGCCACAGACCAGTACCGGTCCGTGGCCTGTTAGGAACCGGGCCGCACAGCAGGAGATGAGTGCTGGGTGAGCAAAAAATTGTCTTCCACAAAACCGGTCCCTGGTGCCAAAAAGGTTGGGGACTGCTGTCCTAGTTGCTCCCTTCAGTCATTTGAGAAATAATAAAGTGAAAATGGTCCCAGCCCCTTCAGCAGTTAGTGACTAATCTTTTTAGTGTTTTAGTCTTATTTTTAGGCCATCCAGCTTACAAGTAGATTTTTAAAAAATGCAATATAAAAATGTTACCTAAATTGCAAAGTTCTTGCAGGAAATGAAACCAACATTTCTCACTGAGTTTTAGCAAAGATCTTGACTTTTAACATGCATGTGTATATGTAAAAATAATGAATCAGATTCAGGCTTACCCATTCTGTGGCTCAGCTTTTCCCTCAAGGCGTATCTCATGTACTCCTATTTCACATCCAAATATCTCAATTCTTCCCAGAGGACTATGCAGAACCACACGTCTCCTCTTACACTGAGTCATTTCATCTCTGAAAAGAACCTGCTTAAAAAACAAATAATAATTTTTTTAAAAAAAAAATTACTGGATTATATATTTCAAGGATTTACAAACATTCAGTATTTGTTTCCAAATATGACAAAAGAATTAGGAGAGCCCTCTTTGCAAGGGAAAAATGTATTTATGTTAAAATTTATATGGTATTCATCAGTGATAAGGCATTCAAAGCAGGGAACGGTATTACAGCATATAAATGAGTCAACTAACAGGTGTTGGGTAGGAAGTTCTATCAAGGGGGATTCCTATCACATCTTCCTTCCAAGAATTTATATTTGGCTAACCTGAGAAGGGAACAAGAAGAAACCAAAAGCCTTCCACTGGGAGTCCCCTAAAAAGCAAAAGTGAAAATAAAGAGACAGCAATCTATAACTGTGAACTGCAATGCTTGTGGCATATTTATCTTCCTGTCTGAAAACAGCAACAAATGCAAGTTTGTAGGAGCTCTTGAAGAAAAAGTCTCAGCAAATAGCTACACTTCAGCTGATGAGAAAGAATTCAGAGTAACCTGTTCAAATAAGAAAGAAAAGATAGCAGAAACTGCAGGCAGAAGAGCAACCCCAGTAGATGACACCAAAACCAGAAACAAGAGATGAAGAAGATATTCTGTACCACTCAGTTTTCAGGCTCTTGCAGACAGAGATGGGGTGGGGTAGATGTCTATTTTGGGGCGGGGTGTGGAAATGTTTCCATTTCAGATGAGTTTGGTAATTTCAAGTTGCATGATGTTTGTTTTTCACTTGATTCTTTAAAAAATTGACAAGCAGGAATTTCATGGCTCTCTTGCTGACTGGTTCCAATGGCTGGGAGAGAAAAGAAGGAAGAGGAAACTACAGATGCTAAAGAAAAATGAGAGGCGCTAATATCTTTTGCTCTTCCCTGTAGTCCCCATGTGGCCAGACTGAATAATGTTGCCACATGGAGGACTTTCTGTTCCCATTGTTAACTGAATAGACAGGAAGGAGCCAGAGGCCGTTTTGCAGTGCATATGCATCCTCTTGGAGCTGGCCTCTCAATAGCATCCCTGACTGTTTGGGAAACGGAGTGGGTCTGCTTGTCCCTTTCTCTGGCTGATGTCACAATGCCTTATCTTTTTTAAAAAAAAAAGTTTGTAGCATCAAGTTTGTAGCCATTCAATAACAAGAAACTTGCCAAGTTTAAGTATTGGGGGTGAGTGTATATTAACGATGTTACAAGGATGAAGCAGCATTTAATGGGGTGCATACATGTCCTTAAAGAGTACAAAACTTTTACAGAAAGTTAATAGGAGAAAAACAAGTGACGAAGCGCCATCATCTCAGAGAAGTGTGGCGGGGGGGTTGGTGCCTTCGAGTCAGTGTTGACTCTTGGTAACTGTCTGGACTAGTCCCTGAAATTTTCTTGGCAAGATTTCAGAAGTGGTTTGCCATTGCCTGTTTCCTAGGGCAGAGAGAGAGTGATTGCCCCAAGGTCACTCACCTGGCTTTGTGCCTAAGGCAGGAGTAGAACTCACGGTCTCCTGGTTTCTAGCCTGGTGCCTTAAACCACTACACCAAACTGGCTCTCTAAGTTTGTATTCACCTTTCTGTTTTCACCCAGCAGTGGCCTAAGGCACTCAAAGCAAGTTGCTGGTAGGTCGGAGAGAAATGAGGTAGGGATGGTAAAGGAGGTTACCAGTGGTAATAGTGACTACTGTGGTGGGAAGCAGTGGCAGGCTTCACAGGGGTTACCGGTACGAATAGCGACTTTGTGGAAGGTGTTCCACAAGGCAGATATTCCACTGATCCTAGAAAAAAAAATTCCCAGGGAGATTTTGGTCTCTCCAGCAGTCAAAAGAGAAATGATAACACAGTCATGTGGATTAGAGGGGTTGGCCCTACAATGGGAATTATTATTATTATTATTATTATTATTTTATTATTATTATTATTATTAATCTCCTTCAGGCTCCTGCTCCATGCAACCTAGAATATTTGCATAGAATATGCAAAATGTTCCATTTTCCAAAGGAAACTGTAGTTTCTGTCAGATCACCTTGATCTGGCTTCAATCTGCCTTAGCAGCAGGCTGGCACTGAGATGGAGGTTCTGTTGTTCTGTTTTGAGGACAATTCCTCAGCAAATCATAAGTCTGCCATCTTGCTGCCACGGTAAAGATGGTATGTGGACAAACCCTTAGAGATTCAGATTTGAGACAAAGAGGCAAGATACAACTAATTTACTTCAGATGAGATATCTGATATTATCTGTGATATGCAGTGACCTCTTGGTGTAATAAACTAAAGGAAAGTCTGTCCACTGCAATTCCTTAAAAACTGAATATGTGCTAACAACTTTAGCTGGTCCTCCTGATAAGGCAAGATAATGTTGCCAGTGAATGACTTTCTAATTTCCTTAACACTCTGCATACCAGGCTAGGAGGAACAGACTGTTTCCCCCCCACTCCCAAAGGAAGAAGCATAAATATTAACCCCCTTGCTTTATGTAGGTAAGTCAAGTAATAGTTTGGTAAACCCTGAACTTCCAAATCTAGAAAAAGGACTGGCAAGAGCACAACGCTCAAGAGCACAATCACTAAATGTGCTACCTACTTTAAGTTCTTCAAGACAGTTAAGAGTGCTTCATTGACAAATTGTCAAAAGAAAATCAAGAATAAGATATGAAACACTTTATAGAACTTTATGTGCAAGTCGTCTGCTTCTTTCTGTGACTAAAAACAAATACTGGAAGGAACGTTATAACCTAATCTGTCCATCATATAAATTACCATTGTGGAATCACTTAACACATTTCTGTTAGAATGATAGTATGCCATAATTAAAATAACAGTTAGTCAAGCCAAATCACTGACTCCAATGTGAGATGGATGGACTGATATTAAAATAACTCCATTAATTAATATGCTTGTGACATCTAAACCAATATTCATGAAAATAATTACAACCAAATCACATGAAAGCTACATGGAAAATACCGAAGGCAAAAAGCTCCCATTTAATTGTATTTTGGTGTTTAGCTCATGGGCTGAATCTTCTGGCATAGGGCATACTGAATCTGAATACAGTGAAAATAATATTGGCAAACTACAAAGTGATTGTGAAGGTATTCCTCATGTCGCTAATAAGAAAATATACTTCTGTTGCCAGGATAAACTAGGTGGATCTCAGCTACCATAAGGTTTCAGAGTTTTCTGAGCACAAAGAACTACTTGTACTATGCTGCAATAGATGTCTCAGTGTCTCAAATCACTCCTGCAAGCATTCATGCCCAGATTCTTGACAACAGTATGTTTTGGAGCATTCAATCCTGTTACCAATTTCACTGGCCCTCAAACAACTTCAAGGAGATACTCCTTGCCTTTCAAATATTCCTGTCACATTTAGACAACTTTATGAAAATCTAACTGAAGTTTTGCCTATGTCATTTTTTATTCAAACCAGAAGAAGAAGAACAGATCTGAGTTTTGTTCTTATCTGGTTCATCTGGCAGCAAATCTTCTGAATCTTAAGCAGACGGGACAGCATTTATCAGAGGAGGAAATATCTACTCTTCTCAATACAATTCTGGCAGTTGTTAAGTATACCCTCAGCATTTGTGAAACAGCTGTGATTAGACATTGCTGAGTATCATGCCAAAGAAAAACTCTGAGAGAATATTTAATTTGGCAGTAGTGGAGAATATATCACCTCTCACATAGTGGAAAGAAGCCCAGTACCCAATAGTTATCAAGGGTGGCCATCAGGATCCTAGGCTTTCCACCAACAACACTGTCTTGTGAATGAAATGAGATCAGGCATAACACACAAAAAAGAAGAATCAACTACCACTACTAAGCTCGTTTCCATTTCTCAAAATATCTTGCTTCTAGAAAATCCATCACAAGAAGAACAATATATGAACAGGCATATGCAGTGTCAGAAGTGGACTTTGCCCATGAATTCACTCTAAAGTGAAGAAGAATGTAGTTTGAACAATTCTGAAGATTTGTCTCAGATTAAAAGTGAGTCTACACATTTGAAATGACAGGCAGACTGGACCAAACCCAATACTCATTTCATTGGAACAGAGTGAAACAGTGGACAGTCAAGGCTAATCTTCAAACTGATTTATTTGGTAAGGTGAAAGGGCATGTCGACTGCATGCTGCCAATTAAATTTGTTTCCAACATTACAGTAAAATATTTTTCCCACTAAACATCAAGGCTTTTCATTTCTTTGAATGTACTATTCAAACCTCATAAAATAGGCTAAATTTAACTTTTTCAGAGCAAATAATGTAGCTCCAAATGCTTGTGTAAACTGTAGAAATGGAGATGACTATGCTAATTCCAATTATATGTAAGAGTTTCCTATACAAACTCTTCTGGGAAAAACAATATTCAAAATTTTCTAGAAAACCCCCATCTCTGGTTGAGCATTCAGATAAAGAAAAAGAGACACCCCAGATAAAGGACAGCAGATGCCTAAAGGACATTTGATTGATTGATTGATTGATTGATTGAATATGTGCCATCAAGTCATTTTTGAATCCTAGCAACTACAGTATATAGATAGATTTTCTCCATGACGATCTATCCCCAGCCTGGTCTTTCAGGTCTCCTAGTGGTACACTCATTGCCACTGTAACTTGAATCCATCCACCTTGCTGCCAGTCATCCTTTTCTTCTTTTTCCTTCCACCTTCCCAGCATTACAGCCTTCTCCAGAGAGTTAGGTCTTTGCATAATGTGTCTGAAGTAGGATAATTTGATCCTGGTCATTTGTGCCTCAAGTAATAACTTTGAACAATAACAATGAAGAAACCCTGATAAAAAACTGAGAAGGAATATAATGCCATACTTCAAATACCTGAAACAATGTCATACAGAAGAAAGTCAAGACCACTTTTGGTTCCACAGTGGAGGAATAGAATAATAGAATAATGAATTTAAATCTGTGAAAGACACATTCCATTTGAATGCTACAAAAGGCATAATAATAGCAAGCAGTTGGAGAGTGGAACAAACTGCCCAGAAAAGTGGTGGCTTCCCCTTTTCTATGTTCTCTGCTGTATGGAGAAGATCCCTAATTTGATCCATGACATAAACAAGTAGGGCTCAGAAAACAGAGTTCTTAATAGATAAGAGCAAAGAGCAACTAAACAAAATATAATTGAATTAGAAATATTTCCAAGCTGCAAAATACTTCTGAAGACGTAACCATCTACAACAGAGCTTTCCAAACTGTGTGTCAGGACATGTTAGTGTGTCGGCTGCAGTGTCTGGGTGTGTCGCGGCTGCTGCTGCCTCTGAGCCCTGCCAGGATTCCGCGCAGGTCCTAGTGCCTGCCTTGTGTCCTGCTGTAAGAGTGTGTCGCGAAATGATGTATGTCTAAAAAGTGTGTCACCAACATGAAAAGCTTGGAAAGCTCTGATCTAGAACTATAGCATTCTATAGTATTCAACTGACCCATCTGCTGTCCATATTAACATCATGCCTGAATATATCTTATATTTCTATCGTGTATCTATATGCCACTGTTTCCTTAGTGGCTCAAGGTGTCTTAAAATCTGTTCTTTAAGGGAGAATGTAATCCCATTCATAATAGGTATTACTCCCAATACTGAATATGTCTATGAAGGTTCTCAGTCATCCAGGTGGAATTGTCTGTAGCTTGAATCATGTCTTACCAACTTACCAACTTACCAACTTTGCTCAGACTGAAGAAGCTCCTTGGATAAGGAGCGAAACGTTTCTACTAAGAAAATAGAAATCCAGTTGACATGATTCAAGCTACTCCCAATACTGAAATTCAGCTGCAGAATCAGTAACAGCAGCTTCTTGTAGGTGCTAAGTTTCCACTTATTCTCCTACCCAGTCCCTTACTGCCTGCAGTTCAAAGGTTCTATACATGCCTAATCCTGAGCTCCCTGGAAGGAAATACAGCTGAGTATCATCTGTAGCTTGAATCATGTCAACTGGATTTCTATTTTCTCAGTGGAAACGTTTCGCTCCTTATCCAAGAAGCTTCTTCAGTCTGAGCAAAGTTTGTAAGGGAATCCTTAAATTAAACTTTGCTCAGACTGAAGAAGCTTCTTGGATAAGGAGCGAAACGTTTCCACTGAGAAAATAGAAATCCAGTTGACATGATTCAAGCTACAGACAATTCCACCTGGATGACTGAGAACCTTCATCGACAGCTGAGTATCATCCATATGCCACTGATACCTAGCTCCAAACCTGTGAATGAAAGTTTTCAGCAACTTCATACAGATGTTAAATAACATGGGAGACATGATTGCAGCACTGTACAGAAAAATTTCCAGAGGATTTCCCAGTATTACTTTCTAGTAGCACCTGGAACAGAACCCCATTTCCAATCCTCAACTCCCTCAAGTGTTCCATACAATATCATAATCAACAGTATCAAAAGCTGCCACGAGATTCAGAAATATTAATAGGGTCACACTCCCCTTCTCTATCCCACTATATACCATCCTTCGGGGAAACCAATTGTCAAATCCAGATATAAACCCAAATAAAAAAGGATCAAAATAATTGGTCTCTCATTTAAGAGGTCATAGACCCACAACACCATTGCCTTCTTAACTAGTTTTGCCTAAACATGGAATACTGTTCACTGACTGATAGAAAGTAAACTCAGCCAAAGGTCCAAAGATGATTTCTTAAACAAGAACCTCACCACAGCATCTTTTAAGAGATGGTGAACTCTCTTAAAAAGAGAGATGGTGAACTCTCTTCCGCAAAGCAAAAACAAAAACTCAATGATCATTTGTAGGACGAAGTCGAAGAGCACTTATAATCCAAGCCAGTGAGGGAACCAACAGACAAACAGTGACACAAAGAAATCCAAGAACATTATCCACTTTACCTACTTCCTCAGGAAACAAATGGCAGAACTTACTTAAATGAATATTATTGGATGGTGGTCACCCTAGGTATCATTGTTCTCAAATTGGCTTAAAGCTTGCCATGAATCTATTTTTTTAAAGTGAAAATTTGACTAAATCCTCCTGATATATTCTATTACAAATTTGAAGCTGTTATTACATTCTTAATGGGCAACACAGAAGTAAAGCATATGTGTCTTTTTTCTTACGTCGAAATCAAAAGAGTGAAATTCTTTTTTTCATATCCCACTAAGTTTTCAGTTCAGGCTCCTTCACAAATTCTACTTCAAAACAAGAGTACAGCAAACCTAGATATTTTAGTCTTTCTACCTGATAGACCCAAACTGAGGTCAATACTAATCTATGAAGTAAAAAATATCACCAGGATTTTTTTAAAAAAACAATGAGACTTGGCAGTAGAGTAATAACATAATTAGCAGCCTAGTAAAATTAATTGCATGGCAAAATTGTCAAATGCATAAAGCCCCTAAGACCTATAAATACTGGGCTAAGCAAAAAGAGGCAAAGGATTGCATTAAAAATCTGGGCTCCTACCAGGGTCAAAAATGCAAAGAAGAGTATGGTTCCCTAAGAGGGCATGTCTAACATTACACAGTTTTTCACAACCTGGTGCCCTCCAGATACGTTAGACTGCACCTTCTATGATTGTCCATCCAGGAGTTGTACTAAATACCTCTGGAGGGCATCAGACTGGGGAAAGCTACTCTGCTTTATTACAAACAAACAAACAAACAAACAAACTCCTAGCTGTGAAATAAATCCTTACCAATCCTGGATTCAGTTCTAGTAATAAAGATACTAGGTTGGAAAGAAGCAAGAGTTTGCATAAATGGATTTCACAGCAATTACACAACAGCCAATATTTTGAACACTAAAATGATTAAATGAAAGTATGGCATACCCTTAAGGACATTTCTCTTGGCTTCATACACTGCTGAAATTACAAAGCCAGTGTGGCATGCCCAAGGTCTGGTGGCAAAAGCTTTCAAATACCAATTCGTTCTGTGATTGAAATGGTGATCCTGATCACACGCTGCCATTAAGTTCAAGCTTAATTTTGATGGAATTTACCTGAAGCTATGGAAATGGTTGGATTTAATTGGGCTCAGAAAAGAAATGTATTTTTATGGCTATTTGCGATAACTGAAAAATGAAATGCATTTTTATCCTCCCCTTTAACCTGAATTTAAATAATATTATGAACGAACCATCAACTTACAATATTCATAATAATAAAAACAGTAAACTCTGGTCTGCAGTATTCATAAATAAACCTTTAGCCACAGACTTACTTTAAAATCTTGACTAGGGCATGAGTGACCATGAGTAGAGCCCCTCAATCTAGGAACGGGTGCAACTGGTGCACAATACAAAGTTCTGCAAAGGCCCTCCTAGCCACGACTGCCTCCTGTTCTTTGAGCAGGAGTCGCGAGTCTAGAAGAACCCCCAAGTTGCACACCAGGTCTGTTTGGGGCAGTGCAAAGACAGCATAGTCCTAGAACCGACAGGCCCCAAAATCCAAAGCCATTCAGTGTTGCCAGGATTCAGTTGAAGCCTGTTGTTCCCCATCCAAACCCTCATAGCCTCCAGGCACCAGGATAAGATGTCCTGGTGTATCACTTAATTTGCCAGGGCAGAGATGTATAATTGGGTATCATCAGCATACTGATAACACTTCACCCCATGGCGACAGATGAGCTCACCCAGCGGCCTCATGTAGATATTGAATAGGAGCAGAGAGAGCACTGAACTCTGCAGCATCCCACACAGTGGGAGCCAAGGGCAGGATCTCTCACCACCAACTGGTATCGACCCTGGAGAAAGGAGGCGAACCAGCACAATACAGTGCTGCCCACCCCCAATCCCCAGAAGGATACCATGGTTGATGGTATTGAAAGCCACAAAGAGGTCAAGTAGAACAAGGATGGATACACAACACCCATCCTGCCTTCACCAGGGATCATCCAAAAGCACAACCAATGCTGTTTCTGTCCCATACCTGGGCCTGAATCCTCACTGAAAGGGATCCAGATAATGCGCTTCATACAAGATCCTCTGAAGCTGTTGCACAACCACCTTCTCAACCACTTTCCCCCCAAAGGGGAAGTTAGATACTGGACAAAAATTGTCCAGTATAATGGGGTCCAGCAATGACTCCTTGAGGAAGGGGCAAACCAAGGCCTCCTTAAGAGGTAAAGGAACAACACCCTCACTCAAGGAAGAGTTCACCACCATTACAACCCATTAGAACCCACTCACACGACACCCACTGGGGTGCTTTAATAAGCCAAGAGAGCCATGGATCTAAAGAGCAGGTGGCTGAGCTCACAGTTCTAAGGACCCTGTCCACTTCCTCAGGCCCAACAGTTTAAAACCATTCCCAGATAACCAGGCAAGACTCCTCCCCAGGCATCTTCCCCAGACCTGCAACAAGGCCAGAATCCAACTGCAAGCGAATTTGAGCAACTTTATCCAACAGATGCTGAACAAATTCTTCTGTACACCCCTGTAAGGGGTTCGCCGAGCCCCCTCTAAGAGGGCACGTGTCACCCAAACCAGGGTTGCGGGATGGCTATCCACAAACGCAATAAGGGCAGAGAGGTATTGATGTTCTGCTGCCCTTACCACCACAAGGTAGGGCTTACTAATGGCTCAACCCTGTTCGGTCGAGTTCATACCCTGCTGAATGCCAGCGATGTTCCAGATGTCTTTTTTTTTCATTTCATCTCCCTCAACTCTTCCGTGAACTACAGAGAGTGATAGGGTCCATGAGAGGGGAAAGGTTGCATAGCTGCAATCTGATTCAAAGCCTCAGCCATCCCCCTATTCCGAGTGGTGACCAAGGTTTCAGATGGACTGTGCAGCAGACCAGTAGGAACAGCCCTCAGCTTCCTCTGAAAGTTGTCCGGGTCCGGTAGTCACCAAGAGTGGACCGATCTAATAGGTCCTCCCTCCCTACAGTGGATGGTGGCAACTGTCATGGGGGGCTCAGGCTCGGAGTCCGTGGGGGGTTCAGGTTCGGACTCAGAGTCAGACGACGAGGATGGGTGGCCAGCCTCTGACGTAGACTTGGAGGGCGAGCAGACAGCACTAGATAAATGGCCACCTGAGAAGTCAGAGGAGGCGAGGCTGGTCAGTGAGCAGCAGGCACAGGCGCCGCTGATTAATGAGGACGAAGACTCAGAGCTGCCGCCCCCTCCCAGTGCTCGAGAAAGGAGAACGGAAAGGAGAGAGGGACAGCGGAGGTCAGCGAGGCTACGCACGAGAAAGTAGCCCCACCCTCCTAAATAAGCGCCACCCGGGTCTACCTCTATAAAAAGGGAGCCGCAAGCTCAGACTGTTCATTGGGGACAACTGTCTGCTTACCGGACTCCATGTGCCTGGACTCCTGATCGGAAAACTTCGTGACCTGACTCTTGACTCTTGGACTCACTTGACTAATTGTGTTTTGAATGTGAAACTCCCTTAAGGCAAGTTCGTGGGACTTTTGGGGCTTGTTTTAGTAGTGTGTGCATTTGCGCTCACTCCCTTGCCGCCTGTTCGTTGCCTCACAAGTTTACCTCACACGTTTCTCAGCAAAGTTTACCTCACAAGTTTCTCAGTAAAGTTTTACAACTGCCTCCCTGGTGTATTGTGTGTGATTGGGCTGGGACAGGACAGTAACAGAGAATCCCATGGTAATCAGGGTTTGATCTGAGTATGACAAAAGAGACACAAAGGACTCCGAGTCAGCTGCCAGCTCGACAAGTCAGGTTTTTTAAAGCCTGGCTAACTTTTCCCTGCTTTGCGGTGGTCTATGGAAATTATAGGACCACTGAAGTTCTCCCTGGAGAGGGGAGAAGCAGAAGATTACTCACGGGGTCATCGGAACTGCCCCCTCCTGCTTTTTTTCTGTGGTTTTTTGCTACGGAGAGAGCAGGGGCTGGAGACAGTGAAGCGATCGGAGAGAACCACACAAGCTCTTAGAGGGAATCGTAAGTTAGAGCTAAAGCTGGCTTTTAGATCACTTTATTTTATTTTTTCATTTAAATTGGACTGCTTTACCATCTAGGATCTTTCTTTGGACATTGCACAAAATGTTGGCAATTTTGTACTTTCTTTGCTATAACAATTAAGATGGAAATATAATGGATTTTATGTCTGAAGTATAATAATGCTTACATTTTTTATTTTTTACTTTTTATCTTTCTAATTTACCAGAAGACTCAATCCCAGTTGGAAGTATAAGAGTTTGTATTAAACAGCTTGTGAATATACTTTGTTGGATTAACATTTGAACTGGATTTTTCTTTTTCTTTTCTTTTTATAATGGTAGAAATTTAGTTTCTCTTTCTCTTTTTATGAACTGTTTGAGGTATTACCTTCTTGCCTATTTTTGATTATTGAAACTTTTTATCTTCCTTTATTTATTTATTTTTAAAAAAACTTTTTGCTTAATGGACTATGCCGGTAATTTTCCATGAATAGATCAGCTGACCATCTATTTGTTTTGGCTAGAACGGCCGTTGTTGAAGCCTGAAAACAAGAGGGGGTGGAGAAGAATGGGTTTCTCAACAGTAACCGCAGCAGTAACTCAAGCAATTCAAGAATTTAAGGTGGAGATTTGTGAAGCCCTCTCGGATATTGCAGAATCACTGGAAATTTTATTTTTATTTTTGCAAGATCAGGAACAAAAAGAACAAAAAATAGAAACGGAAGCAGAAGAAAAAAACTTTGAGATAGAAGAAGGGCAAGAAGGGGGAATTTCAAACACATTGATTCAAAAAATCATTCTTACACCCGATATGAGACAGACAATAAAACAATATAACTTTGGCACAAACATATTGGGACAGTTGTGGTTAGGACAAAGGCTGAATATGCAATTTGATAGATATTGTGTAACATGGGTTCTGACACACTATAAGAGATACAGAACGAAAAAGGTTACACATTATGACTTTGGTATAACTTGAATAAGAGATTTAACATTAGGTGGGATAATAAAGGTATTGAAACCATGGATTTTAACTGGATATTGAGTTTGTAAAAGTATTAATTATTAGTAATATAACTGTTGGGAATATTAAATGTTAAAAATTAATATGTGAAACTGTATGGATGTATAAAAATATGATATTTTAATCATAGATAAAAGGTTATAAAACCAGTGATACAAATATAAATTGTTGTTATAGAGTACTTGGAAAATAGAAAAAAATTTAGGGAGATATATGAAGGATGGGATGTTAAGTTTGAATTAGAATTAATATTATTATAAGATGACTTATTTTTATAATTACTAGTATGAATACTATTGAGAACTGTTGTTAGGTTATGTATTAGGGGAATAAATAGATATAAAAATTTGTTAAATAGGTAAATATGTAGGAGGATGTAGATTATGGTATAATTGTAATCTAAATATAGATTAAGTTTAAATTAAGGTTGTTTTTATGGATATGTATAAATAGAATATATTTTATTTTACTAGAATTAGAATAAAATACAAATTACCGTAGAGATAAAATAAGGCCTTTATTTGCTATATATATATATATATATATATATATATATATATATATATATATGTTTTAAGACTAATTGGATTTTATTAAGGATATGAACATGGATGTAAAAATGGAATTTGATGCAGTAAAGAATATTTAAATTGATATTACCTTAAGGAATGGAAATTACAGATGGACTAATTGAGAATTGATAGAAAGATGAAAGCTACATGAAGATTAGAAGATTGGACTATATAAATTGAAATGTATGTGACAAAGAAAAGTTCCTGTGTATTGTATGAAAGACCAACATTTAAAGCAAATATTGTACTTAAAGACCAAAGACAGATTGGAGGCCATCTCTTTTCTATACTTCTTTTGTATATTATTTTTCTTAACTTCACTTTTCTTTTACTTTTTTCTTACTTTGTATTTCTTTCTTTATTTCTTGTTCTACATTTTAATATGTATCTTAAAATTTAATAAAAATTTATGTAAAAAAAGAAAAGAGACACAAAGAGCTCCCCCAATTTCAGATCATATTGCCACTGCTCTGACAGGAACAACAGATCTGGTGTGTGACCACTGTCCCGTGTCAGGCTCTAGATGACCCGGGATAGGTCCATGGCCGTCATGGTAGCCATGAACTCCTGAGCCGCCTCAGACTCCATTCCCAGAGAAGGCAGATTAAAGTCCCCCAAGTCTGAATCTGGGGAACTCCACTGCCAATCTGGAAACAGAGTCAAGGATCTCAGGCAGGGAGGTTACTATGCAGCAGGGAGGCTGGTACAGCAGCAACAATCCCCTGATCCCTACAGTCCAACTTAACAAACAGGGTCTCACATCCTGTAACCTGTGGAGCAACACCCTTGAAGCCTTAAGAGACTCCCGGATGACAATTGCCACAGCTCCAACCCTGCCTTTGAGTCTCAGCCGATGCACAACTGAAATCCTGCAAGGTACATCTCCAAAATGGCCATCCCCCCCTTCTGGACCCAGCCAGGTCTTGGTAATACATGTCAGGTTGGCCCTCTCATCTATGATTAAATTGCAAATGAAGGAGGCCTTAACATGGACCAACCTGGCATTTAGAAGCAGCAACCAAAAGCCAGGGCCTCTGAAGGTCTACTGACTGGGTACAGGGGCTGAGACCAAGGAGCTTGAATGTGAAACCAGTATAAGACATCGGCCCTGCATTCCCCGAGAACAGCCCACTCCCTGTCTCCCACCATATGTCCCCCATACACCACCATAATACTTTGGCCTGCTCCCACCACCCAAAGGCAGCACCATCCCCCAATTCTGGAGGCTGGGGTCCTCTCCCTGCTCTCAACTCCATCCATCCTGGGGAGGGGAAGCCAAGCCCCTGAAGCACTTCAGCTTTAGTAGCTCTGCAAGCCATCAGGGTACTCAGTGACTACCTCCCCACTCTACCCCCAAACACACACCAGCACCCCTCCCCTGCCACTCTCACCGACTGGTCTGGAGTTCTCTCTCCATTCACCCCCAACACCACCCAGAGGGGAGAAGCAGTCTTCAGTGGGAAACCCACAATCCACAGACACAGGCAACCTAACCGATAGAATCCACGCCAAAGTGGTAATCACCACATCGTCTTCTTCCTCTCCGTGACTAGCGAAACAAAAGGCAAAATGGCTTCTGGAGAGAGGGTCTACAGTAGCTTGCCACTCTGTTATCCCCCTCCCCATTTAGCACCTCCAGAGTCCCAATGTCCTAGTTGGCCTCTCAGATGGAGAGCTACCAAGGCGCAGTTCCCGGCAGCAACCACTGACAACCCCCCCCAAGAAAAAAAAAACATGGGGGGAGAGATGTCCATGGCAAGACTGCATAGTATACAGAGGGACTGTCTCCACAACCACCATCAGGTCCACGGGCACAGCAAACACGGCAGGCACGGCCAAGCAAAGCTGGCTAAGCAAACATGGCCCATCCTCTGGGAATGCAGCCCAAACAGGCTCAAAACCAAGTCCAGCTTCAATCCAGGTAGGTGCCAATCCAGACATTAACATTCTGCACAAGCATATAACCAGCACACTAATATGAGGACAGTCCATCTGTGGCTCCTGTTCTCTCCATTTTTTAACCCGCCTATTAAGTTTTTAAAAAGTGGAGATCAGAACCCATGTTGCTTGAAAAGTTACTGCTGCAGACATTTTATATAATGGTTATACTAAGATTGTATTAACCAACATTTTGAAATATGAGAAATTAAAAGTTGTAATTGAAGTTTGGGGGCAGTTTTAAGTGATGGGTGTAATTGGGATACACCATGAAAACAACTATGGGTATAGTATAAGGATGTGGAAAACAATCTGAATTCAAAACGTTTCAAGTACAAAATGGTTTTTTAGAGGATTCAGAGCAAAACAGTTCATGTTCTGAAGTTTGCTCCAACCTCAAGAGAAAACAGGACATTTCATTCCATACTGTGTTGAGTGTTCTGACATTCAGTAATTGGCTTGTTTGTATTTTTTAAGTCCTCATAGACTTGGAGGTGGAATTAATCAATAAAACAGCAGGCACAGATTTTATACTTGCTGCCACTGGCTGGAGCTGGATGAGGAGAAGAGGGATGGGGGTGCTAGGGAGATTCCATTAAGCACATGTTCAGAGACTAAAAACAGTTTTGAGCTTAATAAAAAAGGCTGCTGCCTGCTTGGTATGTGAATTTACTGCTGTTTTTATATATTCATTTGTTTGCTTGTTGAGCTTTGCAAGCCGGTTGCCAAATGCAACAGTATTGTGCTTTTGATTTCATAGATATTCTTGTAATGATGTTGAGCTTTCTTTGCAGGCAAAGAAATTATACTGTGCATGGATGTGCACTGAGAAGTTTCAATCCAACAGCCAAAAAACCCACATTTTTGCTGTTGGTCTGCTACTCATAGGCTACGTAACTGAAGCGAATAAACTTAGCACTGTTGTTTCTTTTCTAGGAAACATTCTATGGCGTTTGTGCAGGCAGACCAAGCTGCAACGAATGCTTCCAGTGTCTGTGAGGGGAATTTGTTAAAAAATATATTTTAAAATTCACTTGGCCCATTTTGGGGGGTAAGTTGAATAACAGGAAGCACTTAACATGGATGACACTGTGGCTTGAGGATCAAAAACAAGGGAGCAAAGGTCATTGTGAGTTCCTATTATTCCCTATGGTGGAATATATAAAACGTTTTGAGTTTGCTCCTATAGAACAAAATGCTTGTTTCACTTCATGCCCACTCTTACCACTTGACTCAATCCCCAAAATATAGAAAGTACCCATTCTGTTCTTTCCTGACACCCGATTCTTATAGAATTCATGAATTGATACTTTTTTACTATCGTCATACACAAGCAGCTCAGGCTTGTCTTACTCCTGAGAACTGTCAACAGTATACTAGCCCCTGCAACATAATACAAGATAATTTTACAGCTTCCAACTAGACACAGTACTGTAAGGTGACAGTTTGTCACAAAGCACTGAGGACTGTGGCAGTACGGTTTTGAGCAGAAATGTCAGTTTTTAAATGGTTCTGTCTTGGCAAGCAGAAGCTTAAAATGTGTCACGCCATCCCAGAATCTTACTCTCTGTAGGACACTAAAGTTAAGTTAATCCTGCCATTATTTAGCAAATTTGCAACCTGTTGGAGTAGGAAAGAGAAATTATTTCCATCTAATTATTGCATATGAATTTGCTACCGAGCAAAAACTACATAGAATGAAACAAGAAATACAGTGATGAACAAACAGGCCATTCTTTCTCTCAATTTTATATCAAATTATTCTCATTGTATTTATTATGAACTTGTGAATTTGGGCGATTTATTTTTTTAAAAATGAAGCCAGTACAATTCTTTGCTCTCCCTAAATATGTCTGGAGGTTCACTGCTGGGAGTTGGGCGGCTTATAAATTTAATAAATAATAATTATTATTATAAAAGAAGGAAGGTCCTGCAAAGTACATAAATACTGTGCTGCAGAGTTAGGACTGCATTGTTCATTAACTTATTGAACTGAGTGCTGTGATTGACATGCAGTCTACCAACTGAGAATAAATTTTACTCATGATGCTCAAGCAATTAATAAACATTTTATTGTGCATATATTTTTGGTTTAATTCTGGAAGGCCTTGTTTTACAGCATAGGTAATTTTCTGTCCAATATCTTTCTCATCTGTTAAAACTGTTTTTGATTTATTGTATTGTTATATTATGATATGTGGTTATGTTCTGGAATTTATCTTAACTGCTGAATGGTGGATATAAGAAGGAAAATAAATCCTTGCATAAATAGGTTCTTAAAGCACTAGAACTCTTAAATATTCTCACCCATATATTGTGCTAGAATGTCTGCTACTCAGAGATCAGGGTACCATGAATAATCTTATGGGGATTACACTAAAATACCAAATTCTATTTAAAGGAAGATACCAAACAACAACATTTTATAAGATTATGCAGAAACTCCTGTTACGTATTTTTAAGATTTTCTCCAATCAGTAGGATGCAAGCATCATGTCCTACCCATTCAACTTGGTCCAGATCTTTTGGAAAGTTAAGCAGACAATCCACTTAGAAAGTTTACCCCCATACTGTGAACAAGCATCTGTTTATTCATTTTTACTCCTTGGTTTTCATTTGAACTGATTAAGTGTACCAACTACTGTAAATATGTCTTTGCAGTCTGTTTTACAGACATATACTTTAAGGATGAATATTTAAACTTAGTTTAAATCCATTTCATGCTAACTAGTTCTGCATGTTTGTTGATCATACAAATTGTTCCCCTGCACAGATAATTATTTCTCCTCTGAAAGAATATTCAGGAGGAAACTATTAAGCTTAATAACATACTATTTTGTTCATATGCTTTCTTGAGAAACACCACTGGAGCAACAATCTCCATAATATTGTGAAAAAGTTATTCAAATTAAACTTTTAATATTTTCCATTTTAACATTTCAGAGGAATTACTAGATAAAAAAAAAATAAAACAGGTCTTAGACCGATAGTGTTAAGCAATAACTTGAAAAGATAAGCTTAAAGCTTAAGGGTACAACAAATTTAGTTTTTAAGCTATAATAAGCATCTGAATTAGCTCTTTTAAAAATAAGCTATATACTGAAACTTATTATTTTAGCTAGATTATTTTTTAATCTAAATAAACTGCCCTTTATCTGTCTGTATGTATAGAAAATGTTTCATTTCAATATAGTACTTTTATTTTTAACTGATGGAATCTAATGGCCTTGGCTGTTTCTGTAAGCAACACATATCTTGGTTTTGATAATCTTGGATATAAAAGAGCTGTTCTGCAGTATTTATGAAAACATTTTCTATTATGAAACATATATGAACTTATATTTCATATATGCTGAGCCAGTTTGGTCTAGTGGTTAAGGTGCTGGGCTAGAAACCAGGAGACTGTGAGTTCTAGTCCCGCCTTAGGCATGAAAGCCGGCTGGGTGACCTTGGGCCAGTCACTCTCTCTCAGCCCAACTCACCTCACAGGGTTGTTGTTGTGGGGAAAATAGGAGGAGGAAGGAGTATTAAGTATGTTTGCGCCTTGAGTTATTTATAAAAATAATAAAGGCGGGATATAAAATAAATATAAATAAATAAATAAAATATTTCTACTTATCATTACATTTGCCAATCTTTTATGTCAGAATTATCTCATCATTTTAAGCGTTACAAGTTAAAGAAAATTTGGGGGGGGGGGGAACTATCTTGAGAACAGTTCCCCAAAAAACTTCTATGTACTGTAATTAAAATGGCATTATCCCAACATATCTGTGAGAATAAAATACTGTGTACATAGCTCATTATGCCTAAATGCTAAAACTGGAACACTGATGTTAGCTAACCAAATTAAGTCTTTGTCATTAATAATGTATGAGTACCAAAAAGGTGTTCACTTCAGAATATGTATCAGAGCAAATATTAGGATGATTTATGACTTAATGTTCTATACAGGAAAAAAACTGATTTTCCTGGTATGTCTTTGTGACCTTGAAAGTGTGTTTTTTACTGGCACTGCGCCCTTCAAGGTCCAAGGTGCTCTCCCCACTTCAGGAAGAGATGGTAAAAAAAATGGAAATATGCTGCGCTGAAATGATGAACCCAAGTTTCAGGTGGGAAGGCAGGCTTTAGTACCAACAGTGCATTTTATGTCCTAAAGAATGGGATACCAAACCCAGAAACCACAACTGAATTTGATAACTTGCAAATCCAATCTCTACCTGTTACTCATTCTACAGTAATTCAGTTTAAAAACATTAAATATTTCCAGTACTAAAATAGTCTTTCCATGTGATTAAATCCTGACAGTATTTAATTTTATATTTACAAGACTTGATGACACAGTAAATATTTCAAAATAATATAATTATTATGACTGACTGGACGCTAAAAGGAAATAAAAAGTTCAATTTCAATTTATTGGTTTTAAGTCTTAGGTCTCCTCTCTCCACCCCAGTACAGCTAAAACAGCAACAGCACAAAACTTCACAGCAAATATGCAATCTTCAAAGCATCTTATATTTATGGCTCCCTGTTCATCAAACCCTCTTTTTTTAAGGGCTTCAAGTATATTTTATGTGATGTGGGGGGGATTCTTAATTTCATACGCTCCCATGAAACAAATAGTTACAAATTCACTAAGGTTGATGGAAATTATTTAAATGGAGTCTAAACAGATGGGACATTCTAATATAATAGAAAAATATTATTGGTTTTGATACAACATTGTTTCATGATTGGAAAAGGATCAAACGTGTAAGTTTTGCAGAAAATGTTTATCCAACATTGTCTGTAGCTTGAATCATGTCAACTGGATTTCTATTTTCTCAGTGGAAACGTTTCGCTCCTTATCCAAGGAGCTTCTTCAGTCTGAGCAAAGTTGGTAAGTTGGTAAGTTGGTAAGACATGATTCAAGCTACAGACAATTCCACCTGGATGACTGAGAACCTTCATAGACATATTCAGTATTGGGAGTAAATAAATATGTTTCTAGGTAGCTGTGTGACCTTACACCTGGGGCTAGGTCATGGTTATATTGAGATGTTATTTTAAGTCCTTTTATCATCTAAAGGAGGATCATTAAGATCACCATGCTGCTGTTGAGCTTGTGAAATGGTCTTAATCTTCCTAGGCACAGAAGACAAAGCAGGGAGGAAGATGGGGGAAAGATTGTGCCTGAGGCCCCCACCTCTATTCAAGGAAGGATTTTCCAAGTTGGCATAAATGGATTCCTTGACCCCTCTCTCAAACCACCTATCTTCTCTGTCTAAAATGTGAACATTAGTGTCCTCAAATGAGTGTCCTTTTTCCTTTAGATGAAGATAAACTGCTGACTCTGGTCCTGTGGTGTTACTTCTCCTGTGTTGGGCCATCCTCCTGTACAAAAGTTGTTTGGTTTCTCCAATGTAGAGTTCAGAGCACTCCTCACGGCACTGGATTGCATAAACTACATTGCTTTTCTTGTGTTTTGGAGTTTGATCTTTGGGGTGTACAAGCCTCTGTCTCAGTGTGTTGGTGGGTTTGAAATATACAGGTATGTGGTGTTTGCCAAATATCCGTTTTATCTTTTCAGACACGCCAGCCATGTAGGGAATGACCAGGTTCTTTCGTTTACTCTGAGTCTCAGCCCTATCTGTCGCTGTTTTAGGTCTGGTAGATTTAGATTTGGTGAAGGCCCAATTTGGATATCCACAGGCCTTCAGAGCTGTTCTCAGGTGCTGATTTTCATTCTTTTTGGAATCCATGGAGGTGGGGATGGTTTCTGCTCTGTGTGACAATGTCCTGATGACTCCTAGTTTGTGCTGCAGTGGATGGTGGGAGTCAAACATCAGATATTGATCTGTGTGTGTGGGTTTCCTGTAGATCCCTATTTCTAGCTTTCCACTGGTCCCAATGAGGACTTCACAGTCTAGGAATGCCAGTCTGTTGTCCTTGGTGTCTTCTCTGGTGAAGCTAATGTTGGCATCTATAGTGTTTATATGGTCCGTGAAGGCCTGTACTTCCTGGGCCTTGATTTTGACCCAGGTGTCATCCACATACCTAAACCAGTGGGTGGGCACCGTTCCCTGGAATGTGTTGAGTGCTTTCTTCTCCACTTCTTCCATGTATAAATTGGCCACAATGGGTGACACAGGAGAACCCATGGCACAGCCGTGTTTTTGTCTGTAAAAGTCACCTCTGCATGAGAAATAAGTGGTGTTAAGACACAGGTCCAGAAGATGGCAGATCTGGTTTGGGTTGAGCTGGTTTCTCCTTTCAAGGGTGCTGTCCTCTTCTAGTCTCTTCCTGACAGCGGATAGAACATGAGTGGTGGGGATGCTGGTGAAAAGGGAGGACACATCGAAGGAGACCATAGTTTCATCTGTATCCAGTTTCAGGATCTTTGCTTTGGAAACAAATTCTAACTATTCAAACTATGTGTCGCGACACGTGTGTTGGCTGCAGTGTCTGGGTATGTCGCGGCTGCTGCTGCCTCCGAGCCCTGCCAGGATTCCGCGCAGGTCCTCGTGCCTGCCTTGTGCCCTGCTGTAAGAGTGTGTTGTGAAATGATGCCCTGCTGTAAGAGTGTGTCGCGAAATGATGCATGTCTAAAAAGTGTGTCACCAACATGAAAAGTTTGGAAAGCTCTGCTGTAAGGTCTGTAATATTGTCTTTAAGGATACTTTCCTCTCTTTATTAACAATATTTTACTTTGTATTTCAGGGCTGGATAATGGCAATGCATAAGAAATAGAATGTATGGAAAAAATAGATTCTTCCATACCTTTAAGTTTCTACTTGTGAGTTTCTTGTTTTTTCCTCCTATTTTTATATGGCATATACAGTAGGAGAAAAAAGGGACTGCTCCCAAACTAGTTATTTATTTGAATGCAGAATGCTCTTGGGGCACACTGATGCCTAAAGGCACCATGGTACATAGATTACTGCAGTTCACATTTATAAAGACCAGACACACTAAATGGAGTTATACCAATCATTATTTGGAAGCCAAATTTGATGCCTCTGCTTGCTATGGTTCAATAAGAGAATGTTACATCAGCATTCTGCTATCTATCCTAATTTTCTCCAAGTGGAAGTTTGGATGGCAAAATCTTCATGCTATGGGCTATTTTGTACTCCAAACTGACTGAAGCATGTACCGGAGGATCACACCTTGTCTACCGTTGCATCCTATAATATTTTAACTGTTTCAGTCTGTCATACTTAAAACTATTCCTTGTCTTGGTTCCAGTCAGCAGTACAAGTGCTGCTTCCTCTACTGATGGGAATAAACTGGCTCACACATACATAATATTTGTAATATAAATCTCCAGGCTCCTAGGACAATATGCAGATATGTTCCTTAGAATTCTTAGTTGCTAAAAGTGAATTTCTGGACCAAATAAATCAAATATTCCTCAACAGAAGCATCATTTGACAGCAGTGATGTTACAATGCCTCCATCCGGCTATGATAAAAGAGATTTCATTCAGAGTCATCATATTCATACAATCTTCAGTTAAAAGAAAAATGTACAACCCAATTCTCACTGCATCTACTTATTTGCGTCACAGAATAAAGATATGAATGAAAATTCGTAAAAGTTGCTAAAATTTCTCTAGCTGTAAATACTAGGTGTTTTTTCCCAACAAGAAAAAAAGCCTAACAAATCATTATATGACCTGGGAGTTTTTTTAATTAATTGTAGTTATATTACAAATTATGCGTTGGAATAATGTTTTCATATTTCCACTTCTTAATCTTTTCTCATTTTGACTTCTATTAAGATGCAATGGTGTTTATTTCAATGAGTATCTGCAGGAGAAAATTGTAACTAGGGGAAAAAAAGCTGAATGCAAAAAATTAAAAACCTACTAAATACAATAAAGTTATTCTGGAGTAAATGTGCATGGGATTCCAATATAAAAATTCATCTGTTTATCAAAATCAGCATATACAAATGTGTTTGTAGACTTTGGAAGGCATTGTATATGGATTGTGCATCTTTTTCAGCCAGAGAGGCCATCTCAAAGAGACAGTCCCTCCTGGACAAGATAAAAGGGAGAATTGCTCCCACCCAATTTAGAGGTTTAAAATCTTCCTGAACAATTCATCAGAGGTATCTTTTCAGATCCAGTCCATTTTTTAATCCATTTCAAAGGGCTGATTTTTCTGCTACACTTAACCTTTCGGTCCCCAGCTTCATCTGCCATTTTTTTTCCTTTTAATGTGTCCACCATGAGCAGAGGAGGAGGATTGGAGACAGGCTTTTAAGGATGGTATCCTGGGTCTAGAAACCTTCCCTAAGAGACAACAGGGTACCAATCTTGTAATCTCTTTAGGTGAACAACAAAAGTGCAGATGTTGTTGCACTTTTAAAATTTCAATTTTCAAAAAAAATATTTTTGAATGTTAAGATCCAATATTTTCTGCCATGGCAATTAATTTTGTTTTCTTTACTGTGCTTATTTGAAGCAGTTATACTGCTCTTTTTAGGTTTACAGTCCCAAGCCACAACCCACATGAATAATGGGGCAAGGATTTAGCCATTTATGTTTGACACTTGTATATTTATGTTGCTTTTGATGTTATGGTTATCTATCCTATTTTCTGTTTATTTTATCTTAATATTAAAATGTTAAATATCTTACTATTTATTATTAGTTGCCAGAGAACTTTATATTAAGAGGCACCATGCATAACTATCTAATAAATTATGTGTTTGCAAATGTTTAATATCTATTGAAAATATGCCATCAAAGTTTGGTGGAAAGTCTGGACCCATATCATTAGACTTTAAGAATGAGACACCAGACAGTATTCTTGTTTTGCAGGATATTGCCGTTTCCATGAAATAAGCATAAATTATGGTCATGTAGAATGTGGATATAATGCAGATTTTCATATCTTAACATCCTTCAGCATTTAGTATTCCTGGCTTCCAGTGGGAATGGCGGACTGAACGGTTGTGCCCACTGGTTCAGTGGGCGGAGCTTACAATGTGGTAACTTTTTTCGGGCTCAGGCAGGTTTTACTGAAGCCCAGAAACGTTCTCCAGAACAAGGAGAATACCTGGAATCATCCCATCTGTCATCCAGATGGCTGCTTGCAACTAGAAGATCACAAACAGTGTTTCACGCTCGACTGGTAAGAGCAGCCGGGAGGCTGGGACATCACCATTTCCAATCCGCGCTGTAGCCTTAAAGGGACACTAACACCGGCCACCCCATTTCTAAATCACCAATTTGTATTTTTTTTTAAGTATATGTACCCCAAGAGAGGCTTTCTACAGCGAGGAGAAGGTGGTTCTCTTGGTGCTTAGCGTTATTTTTGGGATTACTTTTTTTTAAATTCTTTTAAGTTTTGGATTTCATTTTCCTTCCAAAGGAAATTCCAAAGATTGAGAGTAAACAATTGTCTTCCTGTTATTATTTCTGTATTAAATTTGAAGATATTAGCATTTTCCTACACATTGAATCAGCTGATTTGAACCTTCAGTTTTATGTTTTCACTTTCCCTTGAGAACAGTCTCCTATCTTACTCTCACTTTATCTAAACACACTTTGGAACTCTTCCATATCTTCGACTTTCGCTGGTTAAGCTCCTAGGAGCCGCCATAATCTACTGTGTGAGACATGGAGGATTTCAAACAGATTTTTTCTGACCTTCACCAGGATTTTAAACAGATTTCTTCTGACTTCTATCAAGCTTTTATGCAAGATATCCAGGACATTGTGGAAAATATGAGATCTAAAATGTGCCATCAGGTTGGGGATGTGGTGGATGAAACTGAGGAATTTAAGAGCGATAGAAAGGGTTTTTTTAAGACTGAGATTGGGATTTTTATCAATATGCTGGATGAAGATTGGATAATGGAGTTGGAGAAATCTGAGAGAGAGAGTGATCTGCAAGCCATAAGTAAATTTGATCTCCTGGTGGAATGCCATGAAAAGAAACTGGAATCTTTGAGGGGGGCAGTTGGGCTGTTTGATTCTTTTAAGAGGAAAGGTCTGTGCACATTGTGGGGATATGCAACTGCTTTGGGTTGAAGAATGTACATCTGGTTTGCTTTAAGGATTTGATTGATGCTATTTGCCTTTAAAGAATTGGATTTACTGTTTTGAATTGGCTTTGTTTTTTGGGGGTTTATTAAGA
Organism: Charina bottae; assembly: GCA_023362775.1. Classification (NCBI taxonomy): domain Eukaryota; kingdom Metazoa; phylum Chordata; class Lepidosauria; order Squamata; family Charinaidae; genus Charina; species Charina bottae. The sequence goes on along the minus strand of JALMGJ010000005.1, from coordinate 64,675,858 downwards.
TTAAAATTATTAAAACTGTTGTATTAGGGTTAAAGAATGTTTATCTGGTTTGCTTTAAGAATTTGATTGATGCTATTTGCCTTTAAAGATATGGAATTACTGTTTTGAATTGTCTTTGTTTTTGGGGGTTTATTAAGATTGGGATTATTAAAATTGTACTATTAAGTATAATAGCAGACAACTTATGTGCTTTTTAATTTGATTCTTATTATAGACAGAAATGTATAGAATAGTGATAGAAAGGGAATAATTACATATGTTTTATCTTTTGGAGGGGAGAAAGATGTTTAGGAGGTTTATATGAATTTTTTAATTTTAATATAAGGGGGAGGAGTAACTGTAAAAAAAAGGTAAAGGTTTTCCCCTGCACAGTCGTGTCTGATTCTAGGGGGCAGTGCTCATCTCCATTTCTTAGCCGAAGAGACAGCGCTGTCCGAAGACGCTTCCACGGTCATGTGGCCAGCATGACGCGTGCGGAACGCTGTTACCATCCCACAGAAGTGGTACCTATTTATCTACTTGCATTTGCATGCTTTCGAATTGCTAGGTTGGCAAGAGCTGGGGCGAGTGCGGGAGCTCACTCAGTCACACAGCGCTCGGGTCTCGAACCGCTGACCTTCCGATCGACAAGCCTGGCGTCTTAACCAGTGAGCCACCACACCCCTTTTGATTGTTATTGTGTGATAAAATGGAATGACTTATAGAAATAATGGGGTGTTTAGGTTTAATATAGAGTAAATGATTATGGAAATTTTGTATATCCTTGCTGTTAAAAGTCGGAAGCCACATCTTTTGTAAATTAAAAAAAATTATCTCGTGTTTCTGCACTTTTTTAGGTTTTTTTTCTTTCTTTGTAGATTTTTTTTGTAGTTTTTATTCTTTTCTTGAAACATAATAAAATTTACTATTAAAAAAAGAATTTAGTATTCCTTTGACTTCTTGATACAGAATTTATTTTTGGATGAAATGTGATATTCATGGTTTACAAGTCTTTGGTCATACCTACATTGTATCTATTATTACCATTATTATTAAAAATGAAAAAAAATCATTTTCAATTGAACAAAAGGATTAATTTATGAAAGTTAACCTTAAGTGTTCGAAGCTTCTGTAAGGATTACTGTGTCTGAATTAGTATGATTTATTTTTGAAAAGAAATGAAAAGATGATCCAAACCCTGAATTCAAAATGTCTTTTGAAAATGAAAAAACAATAATCACAGTATGCCAAAACCTTTGATAATCCTATTTTTAAAATACAGAGATGTAACTTGCTAATGAGCCCAATATTTTTAGAAACATCTGATTAAAACAAAAACAGATTGTGTTAATGACCTTTTCTTTCCAGGCATTACCTGGTTATATAAAAGTTCTATAGAACTTTTACAATAACTATTAATTATGTCATAATGAATTACAAAGTCTAGACTAATTGAGTCTGAGTCATCTCCCTGGAAGAGGAACTTTTTGTAAGGGCAAAGTGAATGATCCCATAAACAAACAAAATGGGGAACATTTTACTTTCACCTTGAGCTCTTTGTAAGTTATTTTGAAATAAAAAGAAAAGCTGACTCTTAATGGGTTTTTTTTTAGAACTGACTCTTAATCTGAAGATATTTTCAAATCTTTCTGACATGCTTTATTTTAAAGCAATGCATTAATTAGTTCCGACAGCCAAGTCAGTTGGAAAAAAGCCAAATAAAATAGTTTTCTAAATTTAGTGTATGTGTTGTATACATTGTTTACTTACTTAGCTTGCTTGTTTGCCATCCCTTCCCAGAGCCTTTGGGTGGTTAACAATATCAACATAAAATAAAATCTGATTCAGAAATCCCAAGGACATATAAAAACAAAGAAGAGGTAGGTCTTCACCATCTTCCTGAGGCCCAGGAGGGACAAAGCTGACCAAATCTCTGCTGGAAGAAGTTCCAAAGAATGGGGGCAGCCACTGAACATTTGCAAAATGCTTACCATTGAACTCCCCAAATTTTCAGCAAAGTGCAAAGTTTAGAGTAGCCACTCTTAAGGGAAGAGGCAGGTTTTGCTTTTAAACAATGAGCACTGTTTATTTTCCCCACAGGAACAAACTGCAGCTTTTCCCTTATAAATAGAAGAAAATAAAAGGGCTAATCTCAACGACATGACTGTAATACTGATTACATTATATTACTAAATCTGGCCATGCTCTTTATGATTCCCAATGGCTACTTCTTAGAGAAGCTTCTATATAGGAAACAGTCTGCCATGGCTAAGATCTTTCATTTCCAAAAAAAAATATCTCCTATCATGAGAAATAAAAAAGTCTTACTGTGTATACCTCTGCTCTCCTGTGAGCCAGCTCATCTGCTGTCAATTGTCTTTGTTTCTCTTTCTTGCTTCTATGTGTTTTTATTCACTCAACTTTGAACATCTTGAAACTTTACCAATCTAAATTTTTCCAACTTTCCAAATTCTTCAAAGCCCCCCCCCTTTTTTTTTTTTAAAGAAAACCTTTCTGGCTCCTTTGTTTGCTAAATGCTGCCCAATTTTTCTACTTTATCTCATATATCCAATTCTTTTTGTAGATTCTGTCTGGTCTGTCCAACCTGGACCTTAACTACTGAACAATGTCACTTCTGTAACTCTGGATAATATTTAGCAGATTACCAGCAGTAAGCATTCACAAAGCAGCTTTTCACTCTACCCATATATAAACAATGGGTATAAACAATGGCTATTGGAGAACCCTGATGACATTAAACATTTCACTGTGGTTTGTGGCTCACAAATGGCCTAGTTTTGGGAATCACTTCTGATTCTACAAGGAATCAAGGCAGTCTTTCTGTCTTCATCAGGTACCCAGAAAAACTAAGCACAGCAGACAATGCCCAACATGCTGAAATCTCATCATGGATTTTAAGGGATATCAAGAAGAGAAGAAACTAATTAAAGTTGAAATATCCTGAATATAATCTTTATCTGTTGACTCAGCTCAAGAGATTAAATCCCTATATACTTGGTTATATGAGAGAAAGAGAGAGATTAGTGATCCCTTCCCAGCTGTTAAGGAGCAATACCTGAATATAGATTTCTTGTGGGAGACCATAAGAAAACACAAACATGTGATTGGAATGATGTCAGCTCCCAAAAGGCATCAATTCAAACTTATACAGAAAGAAAGACATCTCCATACACCAGTGGGAATATAACAGCATGATACCTTTATTAGTGCCCTAAGCAGAAGAATAATGGACTAAGGTAGTTCGTCCTAGCAAGGAAAGTAGGAAGCACTGTGGATATGAAACTCCATTCTGTGTCTACAAAGAACTGCCATCACTTGAGCCATCACTTGAGCCAAGGTCTTAAATGACTATATAATCTGCATGCTATTTTGTCAATAGTTCAGACATAATATTTAATTGATCTGTTTTGCTTTAATTCATATCATAATTCATATCATATTTAATTATTCTGCTTTATCACCATTCATTTTTGGCTTTGTTTTATGGTTTTATATTTTACGGTTTTTATAGTCCAGGGGTTTACTGTTGTTGTGAGCGGCCCAGAGATGTGTTTTTAAGATGGATGGCCATACAAATCTTTTAAATGAAAATAAATAAATAAATAAATTACTATTGTTCCTCATGAAACTGGAGAGAAAATTGAGTGGGGTGCCATAAGGTTTAGTCTTCAGTCCTATCATCACCAACATTATAATTTGAAGGTAGAGAGAATGCTTATCAAAATTTCAGATAAAACAACATTGCAAAACTGCATAGCTAATATTGTAGAGACAAACTTGTCTATTTAGAGACATAGGCAGGAAATAACAGAATTAAATTCAACAGAGACAAACCAAAATTATTTTCTTAGGAAACAAAAACCAACTGCAGATATACAGAATGGGAAATACCTAATTTGGCAAAAGTGATTGTGAAAAAGTTCTTAGAATAGTAGCTGAATAACTGAATAGCATAAACAAATAGTGTAATGTGGTTGTAAAAAAAAAAAAAAAGGTAAAGGTTCCTCCCGCACATTTGTGAAGTCGTGTCCGACTCTAGGGGCCGGTGCTCATCTCCGTTTCTTAGCCGAAGAGCCAGCATTGTCCGAAGACGCTTCCACGGTCATGTGGCTGCATGTTGCGCACGGAACGCTGTTACCTACCCACCGAAGTGGTACCTATTCATCTACTTGCATTTGCATGCTTTCGAATTGCTAGGTTGGCAAGAGCTGGAACTAGTGCAGGAACTCACTCCGCACGCAGGGCTAGGGATTCGAACCTCCGAACTTGCGATCTTCCGATCGACAAGCCTGGCGTCTTACCCGCTGAGCCACCACGCCCCACTATATAATATATAATATATAATATATAATATATAATATATAATATATAATATATAATATATAATATATAATATATAATATAATATAATATAATATAATATAATATAATATAATATAATATAATATAATATAATATAATATAATATATATATATATATATATATATAATGTAGTTGTAAAAAGAGGCAAATGCAGTTTCTGGCTAATAAAAAGACCTATAGTTTCTAAGTCACCAGGTGTAACTATTTCATTTAATTCTGTATTGGTCACTGTCCAAGCACCTAACAGGAAGACATACAGAAGGAGGCCAATACCTGCCCCACATCAGCCCAAAGGACAGGACACAAAATAATGATTTAAGTTACCGGAGGCAGATTCCAATTCAATGTTAGTTAAAGATCCCTGAAGTCAATTACCCAGAAAAATCGTATGTTCCTTGGCACTTGGTGGCATAAATAGCTCCTTCTATCTGTATGATTCTATGAATCAAAAGGAAAAAGGAAGAAGAGGAGAGGCAGCATATTTGGGTACCAATTCCTCATTTTACAGAGTTCCTTCCCCTGCTGTCTGAAGATTTACACAATGATGCGGGGGGTGGGGGGTGGGGGGAAGCCATTTTGTCAGCAGAGTTCAGAATTCTAAATCCAAACCTACTGAAAAAGGAAAAAATCAGTATTTACACATAAGTTTTTGAAGCCAGCAGATATACATCAACATATAATTACATTTCTCTTTTTCCCTATTGGTTCTTCTGACAAATTTTTCCTTAGTCCAAGCTTAACTTATTTCCACAGTATATAAAATTCAGAGAAGCCGTGTCTGTTAGTGGGGAGGGAGAGGAAAACTTCAGAAAAAGGAAGAGGTGAGTTCTTAAGTAGTCAAGAAACAACGATGAAGGCAAAGTTGCTAGATGTTTTAAAACAAAATGACAAAAAGGAGTAGGCAGTTATGACAGCTGGTCTTCCATCCACAGAGGAGTACAACTATTCTGCAATGATATCCTGGCTGCTTTCACTAACAGCCTGTCCTATCTACCAAAACATCCTCTTTTTATCCCATGAACTGTCACTATAGCTGCAAAACCAGCAACTTTAGAAAATGTCTTGACTGTCAAATTTGTCATTTAATCATCAGAAGTGGGCATATGTTCCAAATCAAAAATGAAATGGAAGCAGTAATAATTCCTTTTAAGGAAAATGTATTTGTTGACCAACTCCAGCATGACAGCCATATTCCATGGTTCAACGCTCACTACAGGCTGGCCACTTTAGGGCAGAAGGCATGATTAATTGAAATAAAATACAACCATGTTAAGCAAAATATATGATCATTTTTCCTTCCTTTTTTGAAAAAGCATGTTAAGAAATATTTGAACTATAGCAATTTCATGGCATAATTCTATTTTTACATCAGACGCTTTAAAATAGTAAAACTGGATATGCTCTATAACAGGAGGAAAAACTTAAATTATAAATAGGTTAAAATCCATGAATTTCCCAACAGGGAGATCAGGAGAAGAAAAACAGACTCAACACAGAGAAAGAAATATCTAAAAGAAAGAGAAAGGCATTGTTAAATAGCTTTGACAGGTGAGCTAAGGAGCAAAGTCTGAAGCAATGCACAATTTAAAATTTAGCACATATTTCTTTAAAAGTGCAATCCTTTATGGAAAATGTTGGAGTTGAAGACTTATAAGACTTGGTAGAACTTTCATGTAAGGTAGTATTGCAACAGTCTTCCAAAGAATTAGCACAAGGCAGAGTAATATCCTGTAGTGAAGTAACATACCTGCATACCATTTTATAGCCCCTCATACAGAGCCATTCTTCTGCCAATAGCAGAACATCATGCCAATCCCAAATATAGCAAAGGAAATGTTCTCACTCACGTCTAAAATCCATGAATTCCCCAACATAGAGATCAGAAGAAAAACAGACGCAACACAGAGAAATAAATATCTAAAAGAGAGAGAAAAGCATTGTCAAATAGCTTTGACAAGTGAGCTAATGAGCACATTCTCTGGGGGATATCTAGGGGATGGGGAAAAATAGCCCCCTTGCATTGGCCAATACTTTGTACATAAGTCTGCAACAAAAGGTAAGATATGGTATAATTTAATCTCAATCATATCACCATATGCTCCAGCTGCAGACAATCACAAATCTCTCTTTGCCTTTTCTTTTTAGTCTTTGCAGCATGTTCTCCCACAGGAACAATATCTATCTATAATCCATGTTCTGTACTGCCCAAACTCACTCTGTGATCAGTAGAAACAAGCACAGTGCTTCCAAAAACCAGTTGTTTTCCAGACATGAAAACAGAATGGCAAAGCAAATTATCAAAATTACATAATATTCTCTTATTGAAATGGACAAAATTTCAAAGAACTGTTCCTCATGTTATTTGACAAGCTCAAATCAGAACAAACTAAGAGAAAAGGCAACTAGGCATAACACAATAAAAGATATTACCTTCAAAATGTATTATTGCTGCCAATTATATCAGTTCAGCTTAATTTCAAAAGCACAATCACCCTCAACTGTAAGTCTCTTTTTTAAATTTCAAACTGTATTACATTAAGGCAATAACTCACCTTCCAGCTATAATATTGGTCTCCCTTATTGCAAAAATACATTTCATAAATACTTCATTGACAAGTCAAGCTAATTCAGGTTAATTTTATTGTATTTTGGTGCTATCTCACATTTGTGTGCAATTACCTCTATAATTTTATTGCTACAACAAAAAATAATCAGACCAATTATTTGAAAAAGAAAGCATATAAATTCTAAGTCACAGTTGCTGGCATTTTTGATAAAACAGCAGCTTTATCTCTGAAAGTGGCAGGGACATCAGATAAATCATGCATCAGTCAAGTGTAGCTGACCCCCAAGTGCATTGCACAATATCAGAAGTGCTTCAAAAGAAACTTTCCTGGATCATCCATCATCCTCCATAATACTAAAATAGCTACACCTGAGAAGTCAGAACTGGAGAATAATAGTAATAATAAACTATCCAAGCAATATGTGTAATCCTATTAACAATACTTCTCTTTAAACTAAAAATAAATAAGACTATTTCTATAGCCACTGTCAAAACAGATTCAAACAAACTGTTCTACAATAAGTGGCACTGCAATTGTAGTCTATTTAACACGTGCAAATTTTTTTGCTAAAATAAATTGTATATTCAGAGGATATCTGCTAACTATAAGAGCTTGATCAAATATCCCCCAAAGCAGGAAAATACATATTCTGAGTTGTACATGATGAGCAGGTGGCTATCAATCCTAACATTCATCACACACACAAGGAAAGTTGAGTTTGAAATTGTGCTTTCCTAGAAGAACGAAAGGAAAAACTAAGAGACCTAGGAAGGAATTGATACCATATTCTTAATATCCAAAATACAGCACAGTATAAAAGCTTCCACATTAACTGCACTTTTTATCATTCAGACTAGCACAGCAAACTTACCTCAGTTAAAGGCGAAATAAAATGTAAAAAAAGAAAAGAAAAAGCTAAAATTGAAACTAGGAAACCAGGGAGAGGGACAGAATTCAAATGAAGGATTTTGGGATCCTCTACCTGTTATACAACTTCCCAACCCATTTTAATAGGAAAAACTAGAATATATAAAATCACAATATAATTTTTAATGCTGATTAATTAGGATAAAATGCTCATTATTTCTACAGAATTATGTGTGAGGGAGTTTGTACAGAGCCTGCATTTTTAAGAAGCTTTGCCTACTACCCTCTCCACTATAGGAAAGCATATAGTGATAGCCAGATTAATCAAGTTAAATTGTGGAAAACGGTCCATTCACAATTGTACCTTCCACAAATTAAAGGGAAGACTTATTCATTCTTATATGGCAGTGAAGGCATGCAGTTATACCATTGTGGTGGCCTCCTTAAAAAGATGTTTTCCCTTGCCCGAGGAGGCTAGAGCTAGGACAATATTCAGGACTGACCCTATTTTCAGTAGATTCTGCAATCCATTACTGATTGGGAGTAATTGAGAACCAAGCTAACCCGTAACTGCAAAGCTCCAATTCTGTATGCATATTTTAGTGTTATGCTACAATATAAAATAATTGTGTGCTTTTGCCTCTAAGAGGGAAATTTAAAGGGGAAATTTAAATATCTTTTATAACTTTCCACGGGTTTAAATAATTAAGTGAGAGAAGCATATATGAATAGGCATTTAGAGAACATTACAATTCATTAAGACTGATAAAAGACTAACATGTCATGAGTCAAAAATATTAAAATAAATTGCAAGGAAAAAAATGAATGCTATAATTTCAGATTAGTCATTTCTTCTGTGGTTTTCTTCTTTCAAAGTGTGGAATTGGAGGAAGCATACCCTAAATCATCCCCCGTCTGGTAAAAACTGTCACAATAAATTAAAAAGCAAATACTCCCACATCTGCTGGATTTGACTACAATCTGACTTGTAAATCTGAATTGCACTGAATTAACACACATTCTGAATGAGCTCTCTTACCATAAGAAAGAGAAGAAGCAGGGAGGAAAGAAAAATAATTTTTAAAGTAACATATTCATACCTTATGATTTGTATAATGTATCCTGCAACTTAAAGGGGACATCACCTACCAATGTTTAATAAGACATTTGATAAAATATAGTGCTCTATAAAATCTAGACCCATTAGAGATATAGATTATCAAACATTTTACATGAATTCCCTTGATTCACAGTATCAATGTGAAGACAAAGTTTAGATTTTATTTCTTTTGCTTTTAAGAGGAAGATTAATCTAGTCACGGAAGGGCAGAAAAGGCGCAGTTAACCCTCAAACTACAGCAATGTCCAATTAGGTTACGCTCTGTGGAAGATAGATATGTGATGCAGAAAGCTCTACTGCTGCCTGTTACCAACCATGACAGAGCTACTGAGATTTACAGTGCAGCATCAATCTTGTCAACTGGATTCTTAACACTGACTGCTGGACACTAGGGAAGGATGCCAACTTTGTTATGTGAATTCTTCTCCAACATTATTACTTTGTGTGTAGACTTAAATGTACTATTTTTCTCCCCCACCCCTACAGAAACTTACTTGCTTATGCAGTTTTGAAGCCATGTCAAATGCCTAAGTGGAAAGAAAAAAAATGAAACTCATTAGAAAAAATCATGAAAGCACTCATTTAATAAGCAGCTATGTACAAAAATGGCATGGCTCACACTATGTCTTCTTTTATGATATACAGACTCGTGAAAAGCTGGCTCCACATTTTACAGCATGCCACAGAAAAATGGGGATTTTCTTTTCTATTGAACAAACAGGAATTTTGAAGTTCAGCAGGTCATTTATCATCTGTAATGAGTCATAATCAACAGATGACTATATGAAGCCTTCTCTCATCACTTGCCCTGTGAAACAGAAATCCACAGGAAAGAACAGTAACTTAAGATACATTCAAAAACCTGTAAAAATAGTGCATTCCAGCTACTAAACACGTTTTCTTTTTCCATATATTTATTTGCTTCCTCACATTAAAAAAGATCCATTCTTTATGCATGTGCACACGTGCACACACACTCACATATACATATACGTATACATATAAACATATATGTACATATACAGTACATATACATATACACACACATATATATATATTTATTTAATTTATATATGCACTCACACAACAAAAATAAAATTGAAAATTCCCACACCCTGAATCCCCGAATACTAAAGGAACATTTAAAGCTACATTTTGGAATGGTTGATAGCAATATGACTCTCATGACAAAACTAACTACATTTACTTCCCAGAATACAGACAACCATTTACCAAGTGGTAATTTACTGAAACATGCATGTGATTGCTGCAGTAAGTAGGCCATTGAATTGTCCTGCCTACTGAAAAGAGCCTTTTGCTATTAGTGGCATCCAAAACACAGTGAGCTTGAAACTGCTGAAACCTTACCAGAACTTTCCAATACTCTTCTAAGAATATTTTGCGCTCCGAACATTTCCAGTATGTCTAAAATGTCAGAATACTCCCCGCAAGGATTAAACAATCTTGTTTCAAATTGGATGCTTTTTGGAGACTTCTGTTTACCACATCTCTATTTCCATTATTTCTAATCAGGTACATTTCCCCCACTCAAGGGCAGAATGATTCAGATGATTAGTTTACCAATTAGCTATCTACATCTTGGTCTAAGTTATCATTTGGAACTCAGCCCCATTTATTTCAGTGAAGCCTATTTTAAAGTAACTGGGTTTGTTACCATGGTCTAAAATGCTGATAGAACATGACAAGTGAGCTCAATACCAAAGAACTTATCTGAAGACACATGTCCCTCTAAAAGTTTTTTCTGGTGTTAGATCACACCCTACTAGCTTGTAGATACAACAACTCAAGTTACAATGAAAAATGTAGATTAGCTTCATTCTGTTTGCTGGAGGCCTTTCCTTTGCTAATTCAGACACGTATACACAGGGAATATTCTCAGATCTTAATTAGAGGGGTGGGGATGTTGAATTTTTAACAAATGGACTTCTCCCAAGTGTTTTAGTTAAATGTGTGTTAAAAATAAAGAGCTCTGAACAGCCTGAATAGAAATTATATCCCCTTTCAATCATGCTAACCCAATTTAGTACAGGTAATGTGACCAGCCAAGACCCAGATTTCTAAAATAAAATGGAGGGGAGGTGTATTATTTTCAAAACAGAACTAATCTTTTGTTTATAGTAATTTAATTAAGCATGCTTTCTACAAAGAAAATTATTTGCAAAAATAAATTCACTTTCTTTTGATCGCAAAACATTTTACCTTTTGGTACCAAAAAGTATTGATTCATTTACCGACTTAACTTTATTTTGATCAACTATCACGCCCCCTACTCTTTTTTAAGGTTAATTTTTAAGGCAATTAATTCGTCCTTTTAATATACTAGCTAATTTACAATTATAATTTGATATTATACAGGTGAAAATACAGTGTCTGATTTTTGAAATAAAACATCCACAATCTCAGAATCTAGATTGAGTAAGCAATCATGCCGTGATTTTTCAACTCAAAAGGCTGATCAATGCTTTCTTTCCTCATCATGTGTTCATTTTTATATCTCTAAAAACTACAAAAGTGTTATAGAGAAACAAGTAAAAATATCAGAACTCAAGTAGACTCAAAGTAGGCTGCTTTGCCTTCCAACTTTTCTATTGATTTATCGAAAGGAAAATAGCATTTTGAATTCCACCGAGACTGCTCTCCCACTGGGACATTACATGCAGGTATTTTTAGAGCAATGGAAGACTCCTTAAAGTACATAGGAAAGAAATAACAATTATTTCAAATATATGGGAAAGAACTTTCAAGTATTTTATCACCAACATTTCTTCTAAGATAAACTAAGAGGTTTAGTGCCCCATGAAATGTTTACATTCCTACTTGCTAAATGTTATGAGAAAAAGCTATGGGGAACATTATGAGAAATAGCGATACATCCTACTGTATCTTCAAACATGAAATTTAAATGTTGTATGTTGGCTGACATAAAATGAGACATTCAAATTATTTTTCTTATCTCCATTCAGAGAACAATGTGTGAATTTCAACTGAAGGATTTGTAAGCTAGGGTAATTACACTTGATTTTGTTTCCCACTTCACACCTCAAAAAGCTGCCGAAAGAAAGAGAATTTGTTCCTCCTTTTCTCTGATACAATGTAGAAAGTATGAATGAGTTCATAGACTGTAACGAGTGCTATGAAAAATATAGACCTAGTTCTCACGAAGTTCTTGGGCTATATTAATTGAAGCTCACATGAATAAAATGTTCTCCATAATATTTAAGAGAGAGGCCACAATTCCCTAACAGACCATATATGCTGCCAAATTAAACAAACTTTAAAATATAAAGATTACATTACACAATTAAAAGACTTACATATCAAGATCTACCTAAGACCTTGAAGAGCCACTGTCAGAGTAGGTAGTATGAGCTAGGCAGAGTCTAACCTGAGAGCCAGTTTGGTCTAGCGGTTAAGGTGCTGGGCTAGAAACCAGGAGTCTGTGAGTTCTAGTCCCGCCTTAGACATGAAAGCCGGCTGGGTGACCTTGGGCCAGTCACTCTCTCTCAGCCCAACTCACCTCACATGGTTGTTGTTGTGGAGAAAACAGGAGGAGGAAGGAGTATTAGGTATGTTCGCCACCTTGAGTTATTTATAAAAATAATAAAGGCGGGATAAAAATTAAATAAACAAACAAACAAACAAACCTGATATAAGGCAGCTTCCTAAAAAAGAATTTTTCCCTGTACAGAAAATTAGATAGGAAGAACTAGCTTGGAATGATGGAATGGAATGGAATGATTGGAAGAAGGCACAAGAACCCTAAACAAAGCACTGAACACTGCAAGATTTAATTTGATATCCTACTCGTCTATATAAGTCTTCCAGTGTGTACATGCAGTAAATAGGAATCATTATGGGCATGTTGAAAGTTGCAGGAAATATTAACTTTAGGATATTGTCAGTATCGTGCAGCACAAAGTCATACTTTAGCCATTTCATTGGCTAAAATGTCATTGATGCTTTAACTACTGACATTGCTAGTCCTGGCCTCCAAAAATTGTGTTGTTATTTGGCTGAGGCCGAGTCATTCTCGGCTAGTAGATCAAGAAGAGAGGCTGGAATATGTCCCAAAGCAAGCTGCTGCTCTTCTTGCACAGCTAGATGTTAGACGTGCCTTAGCTTGCCACTAAGAGAAGATCCCAGCATGAAAGAAAAAGAGGAGTATAGCTGAAACCAGAATCCATTTTCAATATCTAAAGAAATATTCAAAGAAGCATTTTAATAACGATGCTCTTAAAGTTTGATTTTAAATGTTCAATTATTTATGTTTTAAATAATTTTAATTTAAAAATATATTTTATTGATTTGTTTTTTTACATCTTCCTCTCCTATTCCTCATATTAGCACAAGTGTATATGTATCGATCTGCTTCAAAATATACTTCCAGACTTTAAAACATGATGAGATAGAGAATATTATATGTATTACTATAAAAGGCTAAAAGGCTAAAAAAAACCCCCACATTCCAACTAATGTACTCTTTTCCTGAAAGCCGGCAAGAAGGAAAATTCACTGCTTCCCTGTGTCCAATCCTATTATATTTGTAAACATCTTACAAATGTTTCACTTATATCTACTTCTCAGTAGTTAAATTCTATACTTGTTGTCCTGTCATTTGAAGAAAGACATTAGAAAAGGTATTAAACATTTGAAAAAGTCAATGTACTGTATATCACTAAAAAGGGAAGAATTATATTACAAAGAGGGCATCAGTTTGATTTAAAATTTTTAAAGAATATTTAAGCCAGGCAAAAAATAACTGTAAGTGACCTCATTAAAAAAGCAACCATTCCATGGTTAACAGAGTTTAAAAAATACACATAAATGCATAAAAATTCTATTTCTGCCCAAGACTAGGGAAGTCCTAATACATACAAGCCTGTCTCAATTTAATATTCAAATAAAAGCTATTATTATATCAATCCAGACTATGAATAAAATTTCATATGAAAACATTTAAAGTACATTAGATTTTTGGTCAAGATGAAAAAACCAAGCAATCTATTCTAATTGGGTTCCCATGGTAACTGTACAATTGGGTTTTTCAATGTAACATCCCAAAGGCCCAATGCACACTTGTAAAATATACTTCAAACAGCCTGAATTGTTTTTACATTACAGCACTCCCAGGAAGATCAATTACTGTTCATCCCCACCCTAACTATTAGTGGCACGCGTTGTTAACACTATTGGCCATATTAACATATGTCACGTAAGAACCACCACATCTCGCCATAATTATTTAAAAACTAAGCCGCATACTTTTAGACCTTCAAACACATTTTATATAAAGCCAATACTGGTTGTCATGTTTACCAAATGTAAGAAATCAAACTCAAATATATGCCAAGCAATTTAACTTTTTATATTGATTTCAAGGATAGAATCAATCATTAATAATTACATTATAAGATGACCCTCAAGGTTAATCATATTCTTAGAGGCTCTCACTATGGAATTATCAACAACCACTAAACGGAGATAACTGAAAAGAATTCAAATCCACCTTTTAAATATTAATGGCACAATATAAAACAAAGCATGCCCACTAACATGGGACTGTTTTATGTGCGATAATTATAGCAGCAATCTTTGTCTCCTTCCTATTCATGAACACTTCTCTCAACTAGCTTCAATTTCAAGGAGCAATAGCTTAGGCAACAATCCATAAACCATTTGTATTTGTACTCACTCTACCTTTACTCCACTGGATGCAATCTAGGAAGTGTTGTACCTACCAATACACTACTCATACTTCTGGTTTTCTTTTTTATACCACAGGAACATGGTGTCAGATATAGATAAAGTGTTTCACTTAGTTTAGTACACTGGCATGGTCTTCCCACAGCTCTTATGGAGAAGATCTGGGAAACTAAGCTAGTAAAGACCAAGTGTGCATGGCAGTTTGACACCCATCAAAATGGTGATAGCCATTAAATTCAGCTTTCCCTGAGATTTTCTGCATATAACCCCATCAGTAAGAATACTATTTTCAAAGACATCACTTACACCATTGTGAAAATCCACTTCATAATCCATTTTTTCTTTGTAAGTTCCCTGCACAAGTGATTTTTTTTCAAAAACACCAACCTGCCGTAGAGTATTGTACAGAAATGCTGAAGCATCTAAATGTTCCCAGTACTTAAAATAATTATTTCATTGCTTGCACTTTACAATGATTGATCTAAATAACCATAAGACAATTTAAATATCATTGTAACGGCAACTGATCAGTCAGCATCTTGCAGTGTTACAAGGCAGCATTACTTCTCTCTTATTGACTAACAAGACAAGGTTGCAGGAACACAGCTTGCACAACCATTGAGCAATTAGCATGTCTTCTGTCAGCAATGTTTCACTTTCCTAACATAGTCTAGTAATAGAAAACCCGGTATCATCTAGTTATTTTGGCTTATAGTCTCCATCAGACCTAGCCAGAGTAGCCAATGGAAAGGTATTATATAAGCTGTAGTTCAAAACAGCCAGCAAGCAGTGGTTTATCTAGTATTCTGATTTAAATGAATTGAATTCTGAAATATAAATCAGTAATCTTCACAAAAAGGCAGGAAGGAGCAGAAGGTGTTACTCTGAAACAGTCTACATGGTTCTGACATATATAACTAATTCAGATCATAGCAACATGTCATCTGATGGGACTCAGGAAGTGGCCTTCTCTATTGCAGCACCTACAACAGCATCCCGCCAAAGATCTGTATAGTCTCTTGCTGTTTATAAAGTTGCATATTCTCCAGATTTTTATGGAGTTGGACAGCATTATAAATTTGACAAATAAATAAATAAGTAAACCTAAGCTGGCAAATGTTAAAAATATTGACAAACTACAGATCCAACCTAAATAAAAGATAGATATATTATGAAAACTTCATTTCTTTTACAGGAAAAAAAAACAAGTAACATTAGCAGGATCTGTTGGGTACAGGATGCAACTTGGACTCACAAATATGTAGCTTTGGATCATTTTCCTCAATAAATAAATGAACAATTATAATGATTTTGACTCATTTCTTTAATTGGGTTCCCTTTATCTAGTTTTAGGACTTGTGTGGAAAACAGATCACATTTTAGGTCATATTTATGCAGAAATATTGAAGTTCACAAACCTTTAAGCACCATTGTACATCTACTGCATAGGTAGACTGAATGACAATGCATGTTGTTAATCTAATAATGCAGGTATTCTCCTGAATGCATTAGGGGCTCTGAGTTTATAGGAAGTGGAGCAGCACTCATTGGTCTCATCTGCTACCTTCCTGTTCTGGATAACTTCACTCCCTTTCCCTAACCTTTCCACACAGATTCAATGCCAAACTGTAAGGCAGGGCCTTCCAAAGTGCCGCCGCTGGTGACACACCAGCGGCGGCAGCAGCAGCAGTGCGGTGGCAGCGCACGCACGCATGGCAGTGGCGCAGGGGGTGTGCAGCGGCGTGCGCGCGCATGGCGGCAGCACGGGGGGGCGTGCGGCAGTGCCAGCCTCCGCTAAAACGTGGAAGCACTGATCCCGCCCCGCTGCTGCTGCCGCCGTGCACGCGCGCGCCGCCGCTTCCGGGTGGTGTGGCGACACACCACGCTGTGTGTGGCGACACACTTTTGTGTCACGACACACAGTTTGGAAAGCTCTGTTGTAAGGGCTAAAGCTGTCAAGGCAGGAATCAACTATTCTCAGGCCAGGCCAAACTGTTACATAAATACTGACCAAATGTTCTCTGCTTACAAGGCCAGGAAAGATCAGCCACATTTCTGTTGATTCAAAAAGGAAAGAAGACAAGTCCTAGAATGTAAATCCTGGGACTTGCCTTCTTGCCTTCAATAAAGCAACTTATCTAGCCATGTGGGGACTATGCTATTACTCACTAAATAGAGGGTCATGGTTCTAATACTACAGATTTATTGCTGTGAAATCTGAAATTCACATATATACCAACGGACCTGACAATTAAGGCAATGGGCTAGAAACCAGGAGTCTGTGAGTTCTAGTCCCGCCTTAGGCATGAAAGCTGGCTGGGTGACCTTAGGCCAGTCACTCTTTCTCAGCCCAACTCACCTCACAGGGTTGTTGTTGTGGGGAAAATAGGAGGAGGAAGGAGTATTTGGTATGTTTGCCACCTTGAGTTATTTATAAAAATAATAAAGGCGGGATAGAAAATAAATAAATAAATAAATAAAAATACTGAGCTTTTTGAGGGGTGGGGAGAACAGGTGGAAAACCAAAAAGTATAATTATTCAAAATATTATGAGTAATTGATGAAAGTTGGAGAAACAGTACTCAACTGATTAAATCAGAACAGATTTTAAAAAGTACTTCACAGTACATGAATATAGAATGCTCTAATACAAGACCTGACTATGGCCACAGCCTAAATTACATGAGAAGAAGCAAACTCATGTAAGTTAGCCAAAACAATGGCTACTACCATGACAGTTTCAGGTTTGCAGGGTCCTCTCTAAAACATGCAAGCTGTATTCAGACTTTGGGATCCTCTCTCTTCTTGGAGCATACAGTCCAAGACAAAAAGTATGCAAAAATGAAGCATGAGATAACGTGACTGGTCACTTCACTAATACGCACTTCAAAAATTAGACCAATTGTCTTACATGATTGCTAGATTCCTTTTTGCCACTCCAAATTTCTTAAGAATACGGTGAACTACAGAACTGCACAATCTGTCAATAAAGTAAGCTTATTTTGAACTACTGTCCATATGACTCAATTTGTCAGTAAAAACTGCCACCAGCGCTGTGCTTGCAGAAAAATGTCCATAAATGCATTATTGCGACTGGCAGATCGATGTCTATAATAAAAACAAATAGATTTAACAAGTGCTTGCTTTTACGAGTTGTGCTATTGGTAGAACGTGCATTCAGTTTCACCCCTCGACTTCTGGGAATGGGCAATGCAGACTGCATTGGATAGTTTGCTGACTCTACAAGTGCTGCAAACAGGAAATTATTCTAACATGGGAAATCTTTAAATGTACAATACACTGACATACATACTGTATAGTTTAGAATGTGCACGTATCACACATCTAAGATTTAGTTCATTTCATGGGTTTCTTTAAAACATGCAAATTTGTCCCTATTAATGGGTAGCAATTTCTTTCTAGAAATAGATTGAAATTTACTATAAAATAGCTGCATCATGGCTAGAACAGCTCACTACAGTTGAGGATGATGCAGAAAGGAACTGCATTTTGTTCCCGCGAGACTATGATTCAACTCTGATCTAATTGAGAAAAACCACTACTATATAACCTGAGTTTTTAACATTCAACACGTGCATTAGGGTGTCATCTTTTATGTTAGCAGTCTCCAGGGCAGTATAAGGAATAGTTATATATTCTTGAAAGAAAGCAACATTCTTAACTGTATAATATGCACAGTAAGATTAACAAACTACCCTACAACAGCCTGTACATTATTTACATGTGCAAGTCCCACTGAACGCCATGAATTAACTTTCCACTACAAGAGTACAAATTTGCTGTCACAGATTGAAAATACCACTGATTTTTTTTCTCGTAGAAATTAGAAATTAGTATGATCCCAAATCAAGAGTGCCATCGGAGACTAACTATATTTGCATCAGTATAGCATTTGTAACTTGCTATCCTAATACCTTTCCAGTCAGGCCCTGGTGCTTTATGTTTAAGCAATCCCTGATAGCCTTCCCAGTGGGCATGAACTTCTCCTTCAGGCTACTACCGCTTTAGTGATGCCATTAACTGATTCTCTACATACCGTAAGCATTAAACAGTAGTGACAAGTTAATTACGGAGTTATCAGGAGATAAAGTAGCCACAGTAACACAAGTTACTGTAGAACTAGTATAGCTTCCTATAGAGCATTGGTGCAGTTGCTGCATAAGTGGGGTAATTAACTTGTCATGGATCAGGCTGTAGATAAAAGTTGCTGAGGCCAGCTTCCAAGCACAGCTATTTGGATTCATAAGCTTTACCCAAATCTTTAAATATGTGTTTATTTTGAAAACCTGAAGTCATATCAAGGCAAGGTCCATTGACAGACTAAGCATCTGGCTAACTAGGCAATGAGTAAATACTAGTTAGAGAAATTCCAGAGCAGGACCATACCTGGCCATTTATATATTAATGTGTTTATTAAATGAATATTTAACACATCTTTCAGGACACATTGAAATCAGAATGCAGTTTACCGAAAAAAGAATAATCGACAGAGAGATTTCACAATTAAGTATTTTAAAATTGTCAATAGGACTTGTTCCTAAAACTTTATTAGAGACCCTGAATTACTACCCCTGCCCCAGTACTAAATAACGTTTTTTCCCTTTCCAACATAACCTGGAAAACAATGGAACCACAAAGTTATGCTACAATTTCTTGAGATAAACCTGTGCAGATTAATGCTGAAGGCCAGAAATACCAATAAAGGCTAAATAATGAGTTTTTCCTAATATTAAGATCTTGATTTATTTTTTCAATTTTATGGAATATTTCAAATAAAATATTCCATAAAATGGAATTATTATAAAATATTTTCACAGAAATGAAGTATTTTAAGCAATACATTGATATACTGAAATACTTTCACAAGGATCTCTAAAAGCTACAAAAAGGAAGACTTCATTTGAATTCCTGAGTACTTGAAGATCACTTCTTCTCCAGAAGTTATTTCTTGTGGGTTATGTTTAGGCTGACCACATTTCCCTGAGATGGAAACGGGACCCTAATGCGCGTACATGCATGTACGGCATGCGCACGCGTGCAGGCACACCCGCCAGCACGCGCACGCACTCCATCCCTTAAAAAACGGACGAAATTGAGTTTTTTAAGGAAAAGATGGCACGGTCCAGAAAAGGTAAAAAAACCGGACTGTCCCATTCAAAACGGGACGTATGGACAGCCTAGTTATATTGTTCAGTTTTGTGAAAATTGATAGATCTGCTCCTGCCAGCCTAACTAGGTTTCAGAAGATTTGTTCCTGAGAAAGAAGGAATTCAGGGCTTTTCTTTTTCATGAGCAAGTCTAACAAATTGTGGAGAAATCTTTGACTTGTGGATCCATCCTCGACATCCACAAAACAACAGAGCAGCACCAAAGAGCTGGAAGACAGTTCTTTACTGAAATGTGTTCTGTATTTAAATCTCTATTTTAGATTAGTGTATTTTCATTATTTTATTACTGAAAACTTACTAATTTCATATTTTGAGAAAAACCCACCCAACTTGTATCGAATTGAGGTCTCCAGGTAGCTTGCTTTAGTTGTTATATATACAAGATAACTACTCCATAAGTCAACAACTTTAATATCCTAAACATGATTTTATGAAGAAACCAAGTTTTACAACAATCTTATAGTTATTTTTTAAAAATGTGTATTTAAAACAGTTTTCTCTATGTTCAAATTTCTAGAAATATTATGTAATTACAGATCTTACTCACCATAATTTTCATTGTAAATCTGTCAAAAAACAAAAATGTTTCCTTTACCTCAATCTCAACTCCTGAAGACTTCATGGACACAACCATGTAGTTTTCATGGCAACAATGTGAATGCAGCTTGCCATAGGATTCTTCGAACAAATTAAATACTCTTACCATAGTCTTTTTGTCATCTTTTTTCTTATTAGGAAAATGACCTGAATAAAAATGCCTACTCTTGCAGTGACTATAATACGGGCTCAATTACCTCTGTTCATGCTATTCACTGCGTCTATTTTGGCCAATTTTAATCTTACAGCACAACCTACCACACAGAATAAAATGAGGGCATACCCCCTCCCAGAGCTTTCCAAACTTTTCATGTTGGTGACACACTTTTTAGACATGCATCATTTCGTGACACACTCTTACAACAGGGCATCATTTCGCGACACACTCTTACAGCAGGGCACAAGGCAGGCACTAGGACCTGCATGGAATACTGGCAGGGCTTGGAGGCAGCAGCAGCCATGACATACCCAGACACTGCAGCTGACACACTAACTTGTCCCGACACACAGTTTGGAAAGCTATGCCCCCTCCCCAAGTATTCCAGCTTCAGCTCTCAGAAGAGAAACAGTTTAAAAATAATTATGTATACAATATACTCACAAATGTTTCATTTAAGCATAAGAGACTGAGTTATTCAGTCATTGGTGGGTATTTCAAAGAAAACCACATTTTATGGATTTGCAATACGGCTGTGAAGAGCATCTGATGCAAAGGCAAGAAAGTGCTTCAGAACACACAAGAACACACATATAGCACGTATTTGCAGCTCCTTGAACTAAACAAATATTTTCCCAGGATCCCAAGAAAAGTTGTTTCATGGAGTTATAGCCAGGCATTCCAAACCATCTTTTTGCCTTTGGACACCAGAATAATACCATGAACCAAAATATTTGTTTATGTTATTCATTTTTGTGATAACAACAAACATTGGTAGTTTTTTTACAGCCACATAGAACAAGTAAGTGGAGCATACACAGAATACTGAAATGTCCAACTTAAATGTCAGGTGGAACAAACGTATCCAATGATCTAGTATCATGTGTTTTTGTGACACAGAATACCCCTATGTGACAGGATTATGTAATTTTCAGAATATATTCACAGGAGAATATTTATAAAAAATAATAGAGGAATAAAATGTCAGTAAGAATTCAAGAATCGTGTCTGCAGTTTGGTCTAGTGCAGGGGTGGGCAACGTCAGGCCCGTGGGCCGTATAAGGCCTGCGGGGCTCCCGCCTGCAAACCTCGCCCCTTCCACGTGATTGGCTCCCGCCCGCAAACCCCATCCCCCAGTGCTTGTTATTGGCTCCCGCCCGCAAACTCTGGCCCCCGGTCCGCAGAAATCCCAGGAACCCCGCCCCCCACCCCCCCGATCCCCAGTTATAAATATCCAAATGGCCCTTGGCAGAAAAAAGGTTCCCCACCCCTGGTCTAGTGGTTAAGGCAACAGGATAGAAACCAGGAGACTTTGAGTTCTAGTCCTGCCTGAGGCATGAAAGCCGGCTGGGTGACGTTAGGCCAGTCACTCTCTCTCAGCCCAACTCACCTCACAGGGTTCTTGTTGTGGGGAAAACAGGAGGAGGAAGGAGTAATAGGTATGTTTGCCACCTTGAGTTATTTATAAAAATAATAAAGGCGGGATATAAAATGAAATAAATAAATAAATAAACAAACAAAAAAACTTAGTGAAGATGAAAGTACAAACTAAAGAATACAAGGAAGCTCCTTTATGCATATGACTATATGTCCATTTAATACATTTTAATTAAATATCTAAATACTTCTTAGCTTCACTGAAGGATCCAGGCTGCCCTTAGAGGCTTTTAAAAAATTGTTAACAGAGAGTTTATTTATTTATGTTTATCATAAGGAGAAGTTGCCTGAGTAGAAAACAAAGCTCTGTATTTATATGAAAAGAACAAAACTCAGAAATTACTATACTGCTCATCCTATCAAAATATGGAAGGCGTTTGAAGTCATTCTGTAGAACAGAGCTTTCCAAACTGTGTGTCGCGACACGTTAGTGTGTCGGCTGCAGTGTGTAGGTGTGTTGCGCAAACATAACGAGAAACCTCTGAGTCAGACACTCAGAGCCTCAAGCACCTCGCTGCTGCTGCCTCCGAGCCCTGCCAGGATTCTGCGCAGGTCCTAGTGCCTGCCTTGTGCCCTGCTGTAACAGTGTGTCTTGAAATGATGCCCTGCTGTAAGAGTGTGTCGCGAAATGATGCATGTCTAAAAAGTGTGTCACCAACATGAAAAGTTTGGAAAGCTCTGCTGTAAAAAGAAATTTAAGGACAGTCATTGGATAGCAATGCTGAAGGTTGTTCCAACTGCAAAAATCAATGTTTTTCATTTAAAATTATGTTTAATTAAACATAAGCACTCTTGATCTGTATGATCTCAGACTTACTCATGTTATTGTTCTTATAGTTAGACAAACAGGTAATCATTATGTACTGTTTCATAGATTAATAAAAATCAAGTAGATTCATAAAGTAATAAAACTGTTTAAATTATATCAAACTACACTGCAAAATGCTTAAAAAGGTAAAGGTTCCCCCCGCACATTTGTGCAGTCGTGTCCAACTCTAGGGGGTGGTGCTCATCTCCGTTTGTTAGCCGAAGAGCCAGCGCTGTCTGAAGACGCTTCCACGGTCATGTGGCCAGCATGACGTATGCGGAACGCTGTTACCTACCCACCGAAGTGGTCCCTATTAATCTACTTGCATTTGCATGCTTTCAAATTGCTAGGTTGGCAAGAGCTGGGGCTAGTGCGGGAGCTCACTCCGTCAAGCGGGACTAGGGATTCGAACATCCGAACTTGGATTGACAAGCCTGGCGTCTTACCCGCTGAGCCACCACGCCCCTGCAAAATGCTTACTGAACTATAAATTAACATGCTTAGATAATCACATCTGCACAACTGTTTAAAAATATGTCAAGAAATATCACTAGAAAAGTTTAATCAATGATATAAAATAAGGGTTCTCCTTGTGATTTAAATCAATTATTTAAATCACCTTGATTTAAATCAATCAATCCTATTTGTGTGTGCAACATCTGCATTTTTTTATGCAGAGTGAGGAATTGGGGGAAATTGATGTTTTCATTAACTGAAGTGAAATTAAAAGCCGTGGATTTTATGTCGTTATGGAACATCTTATGGTTATTCATCTTTTGTTTACAACTTGTTTAATTTCAGACTTCCTTAAATTTGGTTTGGTATAATGAAAACCAAATATTGACATAAATTCAATATGTGGCATTCACATACTGAAGAAATACATCTGCCATTAAGCCCATTACATGCTGCTCCGATCATCAACCAACTTTGAGTGGCCACAATCTTACTACAAATAAACAAGAAAGGTAGATAAACAATTACATTTGGAGAGTTGACGGTAAGAGAGGTGAAAATATAATAAAAATGAATGCATGTTCTCACTCTCTTTACACACAGACATGATCACAGGGCTGCTTGGTTGTTTTAATTAAAAAGTCAATTTTCAAAAATGTTATTTAAGTACAGTCCTCTTTGGGAAGCCCCAAATATTATAGCTACAGTCCCCTATAGATACCAGCCATTGAAACACCATTTCCCCACACCATAAATAAACAGTAAAAATAAACCTGTAAGCAAATACACACTTCTCTCAAAGGTCCAAAAATAGGGGGGGAAAGCTAAGGAGATGGAAGGCCCCTATGGTGGATTGTTCCTACTTCATTTAGTTTTTTTACTCGCTTTCGGCAGGATTCCTACACCTATCCAGCGGGTTTGATTTTGGTTTTTCAAGCCACCTAATATTTCAGTCTCCTGCTTTGGAAATGAACAAGCCACCCTCTGAGGGAAGCTCAGAAGAGGAAAAACATGAACAAAGTGTTGGGCACAATTCACGTGCGTGCGGATGAGAGCGGGTCAAGAAATTGGAAGCGGGGACTCAAAGGAGCCGGGGCTGAAACGTTACCCCAAGTGGATATTCGGTGGTTTTCTTTAATGGCGCAAAAACACCCCAGACCTTGGTCTCTTGACCCCTATTAGCCGTGACCATCTCGCCACTAGATGTTTCGGGCTAATCCCAGGCAATTCCTTTATCCGCCTCCCGACTAAGGAAAGTAGAAACCTGAGAGAGAGGCGAGATAAGCTGGCGGGCGCCCTTGCAGATGGTCCCGGGACGCGCTGCCTGTCTCTGCATTCTTGCCATAAGCGGGTGTTTCCTTTACACCCAGGGGATAATCCACCCCAATTTACGCACTTGGGGCGAATTATTACGCCTAAGATTGTCCCCATTCTTTGGAGTAGCTTTCCACACGGGGTGAGTGGGACATGGATAGGACTTTCTGATTCTCTTGCCAAGTATCTTTCCCGACCCTAACTTCGGCGGAACTCAACAAGTAAAGCTGCAGGTGCCGGGAAGGGCACGCGCCTGTTCCAAAGTCGGCGACTCTGCTTGAAAGCCCAGCCACACTTAAGGCAGGAGTCTTTTTTCCGAGCAAAGGCGCGTACAGCCAGGCAGCCAAACTCCGATTTGCACAAACGGTGATTTTTTTTCCGCGCAAGACCACCCGAGCTGACCTGAAGAAAAGCAAAACTGCCGGATGCAGACCGACCTCGGGGAGAGGAAAGGAGGGAGGAGGGGAAAAAAAGACACTGTGAACGGAGCCTTGCCTTGTGGGCGTTGTAGTTGAATGGGAAGAGCGGAGAATCGCCTTCCTAATGCGGTAAACTACAACTCCCGACAAGCTCCACGCACCGCCCTACCTTTCCTCGTCCAGCCTCATATGCATCTCCTGATGCTCCCGCTTTTTTCCTTACAACTTTTTGTAGCGGAACAATGATGGGCTGCTTTGTAATGTCTTTTTTTTTTTTTTGCATATACGTACAAGCAACTAAGCGAATCCTTTGGGTTTCTTTTCTAGGATAGACTTTCGCTATCACGTGCCTGCCGCAAAGATGGTTAAGGGCTGTGATTCCTTGTTGGTGAAGGGCGCACGCGCTTTCTGTAACGCCGCTCGAGCGAGGAAGCCCGCTTCTCCAGGACTGGCAGGCGGTCGGGGCAGCAGGCTTCACCGTGGGAAGTACTTTGAGCTCTTGAACCCCCCCCCCCCCCGCAGTGTTGTCCTCATCACCCTTTGCAAGCGGCGCTGCTTCTCCTCTATTTGTTTCTATGCTGGAGTTTGTTTTGTTTGTTTTGTTTTGTTTTGTTTTGTTTCCTGCCTTTATTATTTTTATAAATAACTCAAGGCGCAAACATACCTAATAATCCTTCCTCCTCCTATTTTCCCCACAACAACCACCCTGTGAGGTGAGTTGGGCTGAGAGAGAGTGACTGGCCCAAGGTCACCCAGCAGGCTTTCATGCCTAAGGCGGGACTAGAACTCACAGTCTCATGGTTTCTAGCCTGTTGCCTTAACACAGAGCTTTCCAAACTGTGTGTCCGGACACAGTGTGTCAGCTGCAGTGTCTGGGTGTGTTGAGGCTGCTGCTGCCTCTGAGCCCTGCCAGGATTCCGTGCAGGTCCTAGTGCCTGCCTTGTGCCCTGCTGTAAGAGTGTGTCGTGAAATGATGCATGTCTAAAAAGTGTGTCACCAACATGAAAAGTTTGGAAAGCTCTGCCTTAACCGCTAGACCAAACTGGCTCTTCCCTCTTCCCTGCTTGAGGAGACAGGATGCTTCCATCTCTGTTGAACATGAGCATCTTTTACATCTGGCTCATGTTTGTAGATTGTAGGTGTTAGTTGTTGGAGGCTTTAAAAAATGCTGCCTTAGTTAATGCATTGTCATAGTGCAGCTTTTCAAATGGACTTTTAGTAATTGTAAGCCGTAACATGATCCTCTACTTAGGAAAAAAAAGAAAGTTAATCAGATGGACATCTTCTATTAGATGGGCATTATTTGAAAGCCTTCATACTAAGGCCAATATTAGGCCCTATCTGACTTCATTTAGGCTAGGAAGCTAAAGAGAGTTGCCCCTGGTTGGCACCTGGATGGGTAACTCTTAGGAAATATTTGGACTGTAAATACTGGGATTGCAGACAGAGACATTTTTAACAAATTCTGGAACCAGGCAATGGCAGAGCATTTTGGTAAAATGGTAAAATTTTGGTAAATTGGTCGTAGATTCATCAGAAGTCAAACTCTATTCAAAAGAGGCTTTGCTTCTGTAGGATGAGACTGAATTAGCCATAGTGGCTTGGTCTATTCTACATGGATTCTACCAACATTTGTTGTAAACCACCCAGAGTCCCCTTTGGGGGAGATGGGGCGGTGTTATAAATTCAAGAAATAAATAAATAAAATAAATAAACATCCAACAGAACACACTTTTAGCCAGGTCTATACATATTTAGGGGGCGCGATGGCTCAGCGGGTAAGACGCCAGGCTTGTCAATCGGAAGGTTGCAAGTTCGGAGGTTCGAATCCCTAGCCCCGCGTGATGGAGTGAGCTCCCCCACTCGCCCCAGCTCTTGCCACCCTAGCAATTCGAAAGCATGCAAATGCAAGTAGATGAATAGGTACCACTTTGGTGGGTAGGTAACAGCGTTCCGTGCGCGTCATGCCGGCCACATGGCCGCGGAAGCGTCTTCGGACAACGGTGGCTAACAAACAGAGATGAGCACCGGCCCCTAGAGTCGGACACGACTGTGTGGGAGAACCTTTACCTTTACCTATACATATTTTAGCCAAATGATGAATTCAGCACTCATTGTCAATGACTTGATTTTGTATTCTGTGCAAAATAGTGACAGGCTGAAGGGGGGGGAAAGGCCGTGTTAATCTTAGCTTCATTAAAAAACACTGAGTTAGTAAATCAATGTTTAAAATCAATGATTAAAAGCACAGAATAGTTTGAAGCAATTATTTCAGAATCTAGCAAATAATTTGGATTTCTGAATATAGTAAAAAGTATTGTTGGTTTAATGAAAAACCTGTAAAATGTATTTTTCAGAGTCAGTAGTACTAATGTACAGTAATTGTTTATGATACTGTAGAAGGAGAGCCATGTTAGTCTACAGTAGTAAAAAATAAGGAGTTTGATACCACCTTTTCTGACTAACAATTTTTATTAAAAGGCATAAGCCACTCTATGCATCTGATAACGTGAGGTGCAGCTCACAAATGCTTATGCCTTTTAATAAAATTTGTTAGTCTGAAAATGTGCTGCTAGACTCTTTCAGTAATTATTTAGAAAGCTATTTTCGAATTCAGAATAAAACCCACCATTGTGTCCAATTCTGAGATACACATACAACAAGATTCTTAATGGCTATGTCTTTATACACTACTATATATTAGCCAACCACAGTTTAATGTGTTGTGCAAATCCAACCTCTGGTTAGTTTATGGTTCAATATGCTATCCAATTCCAGCTAGACTAAAATATGTATGGGTAAGTATGTAGCTCAATAGGTTGTGGAAAGGAAGAAGTTGGATTTTCAGCACAATGTGATTGGGTAGTTTTGGGCAGCGTGTTGCTCAATTGAATGAAAAGCTATATTTGCTTAATCATTGGTTACTGAATAAATTATAATTGGTTAGGTTCATTTCAATATTCTAAGCTAAACCAAGGTTGTATAACATCTATCAGCTCAGGGGCTCCATTGAGAGCAGCATTCCAAGAGCAGGGGAATAGACTCTGGGAGAACAGACTGTTTGGGAGGATTCAGGAGTTTTAATGGGTAAAAATCATCTGCAAAATTCCTCCCAAATACAGAAAAGGATTCCTGGTTTTGGCCTCACCTATTCTGAGGTGGGCCACAAAAAGGATGTCAAAAAGTTGTAAATCACCCTGGGAGTGCTCTTCTTGCATCCTTGTCTAAAAACTTTATCTTTTGTTTGTCATGCTTATTTTAAGGCAAAAGCCTTATTACTGCTTTCCCTGCTTTGTGAATAGAGCCATCAATTTCTCTAGCAACAATATTTTGAGTTTTTCACATGCAAGGCTGAAATCAGCCAGCATACAGTACTCTACTAGTACTCATAAGTAGCTAATCTCAAAAAGAAACCTAAGTAGGATTGAACCTGGTTAGTATTTGGATGGAAAACCAGTCTAGATTGGACAGTCAAAAAACAAAAAAGTGGAAAGCCATTTCCCTATTGTTGCCAAGAAACCTACAGAGGTGTCATCAGATGCTGAACTTGATTTGATAGAGTTTTTTACTTTTTTCCCCATATAGTACCATATCAGACCATGTTCCAAAGATCTGTGAAATTAGTTACCTAAGGCCAACAGAACTTTTAGATAATTTTCTCTAGCATCCTCATACTGCCTGGTACAAATGGGCAACAAAAATTCAGTTCCACTAAGCTGGTATGTGGAAAGCCACTGTAGTAATTTAAGTCTAAGTTTTAAGCACAATTTTAAAAAATGCTTACCAGGAAATAAGTCCTCCTTTTTCTAGATTGAGGGCTGTACTGGCATACTGAGAAGTCTCCAAAATGTAGTGGATGGGGCGAGGTTGGTTTCAAAGGCAAAAGGATGCATCAGAGTATATTGTAGTGGAAATATATTCTTTAAACTAGATGCCTTTTTCTGAGATTGCATGGCAATTGTGGAAGACAGTTACATAATCCTGGGAGAAGGCACAGCTGCTGTAAGGCATAGCAGACAGGTGGTATGTTTGCACTTCCGTGCATTTCATAGCAACTAAATCCAAAGCACTGCAAATTCCTAGTATTCAATGCAACTTACTCCCTATATTTATGATTGATGCCTTAGTATTAATAACCAAGTTTGTAAAGCAAAAGGTATCCTGGTACTTCTTTTTCCCTAACCAGTCATGTACTGATAATATACTAATTGATGCATTTTACCTTTTTTTTAAATTGTCATCAGTAAGAACTCCACACAAAATTTACAGGAAGAGTTTCTAACAATCTATTCTAATTCTGCATGGCATTCACAGGGGACCACATCCCCCTTCTTCTGATAAAACAGTTCCAATCTTTATTTCAAGTTTAATTTCCAAGTTATTTTGTTACCATTGTATTGTTTGTATTGATTAAACTAGTGACTTTATCCTTGATTGACACTAAGTGGGAGACTAATCAAACAATTTTATTTTCTTTTGATTTTTTTCTAAAAATAAAAAAAATAAGCAATGCAACATCCCTTCTGAAGCACACGAAATTATTGTCTTTGTTTTGCTTGAATAATCAAAGTTGTTGATCCTAGTACTGAGTACCTTAAAGTAGGTTACTGGCAGCAAAGGGTTACTTAGTTTCTTTCTTTTAAAATTATTTTGTTTTTCAGGGAGGGAACATGGCAGGATTTACAAAGTATTTAAGAAGCAATGGGTTGGTATCATATTTTTAATTTATTCTGAGCAGGAAAAGTTGATTCCTTATCAAAATATTGTGGAGTTCTTGGTGTTCTCTGAGCTTGGCTGTTTGCTTGCAGATGTTGTATTACCCAACTAGGTAACATCATCAGTTAGTAATTGGGTAATGAAATATCTGCATGCTAATAACCAAGCTCAGAGAGCACCAAGAACTTCATAGTTCAACCCTGAGCTACAGATACAGTATTCTCTTCTATTGGTATCAAATATTCCATTCTTCTGCCACAATGATAGATTAGAAAGATGATAGATAGATAGATAGATAGATAGATAGATAGATAGATAGATAGATAGATAGATAGATAGATAGATAGATGGATGGATGGATGGATGGATGGATGGATGGATGGATGGATGGATGGGTCTGTGTGTGTGTGTGTGTGTGTGTGTGTGTGTGTGTGTGTGTGAGAGAGAGAGAGAGAGAGAGAGAGAGAGAGAGAGAGAGAGAGAGAGAGAGAGAGAGAGAGAATGAGCTGAAATAACTCTTCCTTGGAGTTTGGGCTGAGGAAAAATTAAAAGAATCAAGTTATGGAGGAACTAATCCCACAATGGTGGAGGGATGATGAGAACTGAAGTCTAATGAACCATATTAGGGAAGATTGCAATACATCTGGTACAATATAAAGACACAATCTTGCTTTGATTAAAAAGGCTCCTTCAAAATGCATCCTGTTCAGCACAATCAGGGGTGGTGGTAGGAGGGAGAGTTGTATCAAGAAATAATAAAATTGCTTCAATGGAGATTGGCATGGTGGTTGGACTATTTTGTTGAGGAAAACCATTCAGTATGAGTTTGTAGGAAGATAAATATAATTTAGATTAGCCTAGGGTTTGCACTGGGTTTAACTGCATTCCACACTTCTGCTTTAAATAAAAGCTGACATTGGTTATGTATTATTAACAGTAGAATTTAGAATTCACTTAGCATAAGAAAGCTCAAAATACAAAACAGTCATTTCCCTCAAGTTCAGGAACACGTTTGGCATAATATTCCCCATAGCACTAAGCTTACTTCCTTATGAGAACAAAGACTGGGATTGATGCCAGCAATTTCCAGGTCGGCATTTAATAGAAATTCTTAACAAAGAGATGGATATTAAAGGTAGTTGATTTTAGATCTTTTTAAAAAAAATCTTCAGAAGTTAATTCCAACTCAGTTCTCTTTCTATTTCCTGTTCCTGAAAACATCATCTTTGTGACAGACTTATGTCCAAGCAACTCCCACCCACCCCCATCCCATGGTAGCCTGTCAAAATAGGGAATGGTTGAGCAAAGAAAACAAAGAACTTTTGTGGATTTTTTTCATTTTAAAGTTAGTGTTCCTTATTTTTTATATATTAAAATAAAATTTAATATTGATACCACCACTACTGATGCTGTCCTACTAAGCAACATACTCAGAAAGTGCACAGACTATGCATGAAATATTTTGACAGGGGAAATAGTTACCATGTTGATCTCAATGTAAAAACCACTACAGAAGTCAGCTAAGGACTTCTTGGACTAATCTCACTATAATCGTATAGTGCAGTTATATGTAATAGTCTATTAATAATGGCAATGTAGAACCAAAGTGTAGATGTATCCTGCTTAAAACAGGCATGTTTATGCATGGATCCATATAAATACAATATATGTCCTTTTTTACAGAAGGTGTGTTATTTATATTTGGCTGTAGTTAAAACCATGCTCTTTTAACCATGATTTGTTAAATAAACCCTAGTGTCTAGGTTCACACATAATCCATGCTTCATAAATGGCTTGTAAATGGCTTGTAAATCACAGTGACTGTGTTCATGAAGACACTTAGCAAAACCAAACAAGCAAAGTTTAGAAACCTTTATGAGAGAATACTTAAAATGTTTGAATATGCAACCAGAGAAGTGGATCAAAAGTAAACAGGGAACAAGGTTACTTGGGTCAAAAGAGTTTGCAAATAGACAGTAGCCTTTCCTGTAATAAATTAAAAAATTAATTAAAATATATCAATAGAGGCTGCCGAGCACTAACATTGAACACAAGGTTTTGGAAGGCAGGTGGGAACACAGTCATCTTGGCCCATAATGGTAGCTAAATTTTGTGAATTTTCATATTTATAAGCTGCTTAATTAACAGCCTTATAGCATTTTCACTCAACTAGTATGGTTCCACTATATGACATATAAGACTTGGGGCAGGGGTAAGGGTGGGAAAAGAAGGAATAATTGATAATTATCTGCTCATAAGTTAGTGGATCAAACTACATGTTAAGCTCATTGAGTAAGGTTGCTGTTCAGTTGTGTTCTTATGAAGTGTTTAATTTACTTGTCTTTGTCACATGAACTGGGTTTTTAGTCAATTACCAGCCCCTTTTCACCATATGGATCTTAACCTTTTGAAGCTCTAAATGACTTAGCAGGAATGGGCAACTTTGACCTAGTTTTTCTTAATTAAAGGTTGTTGTTGTTGTTGTTGTTGTTATTATTATTATTATTATTATTGAATCATATTGGCATCTATGCATATAGTTGCTGCAAAACACAACATAAACATTGTGGGAGTTTCACATATTTATTTATTTAATCACATTTTTATAGCTGCCTATCTCACATAGTGACCCACATGTTGGCCCAAAAACACTCCCAGTTCCATTATGCCACCCTAAAATGTAATTTTTTGGCTAGCAAATACAAGCTAATACCACATAAATTTATTCTAGTTGGACTGTGGTGGCTCGGTGGTTAAGATGCTGAGTCAGAGGCCATTAAGGCTGACAGCTCGGCAGTTCGAATCCCAAGAGCGTGAGCCGCGTACCGGAGTGAGCTCCCGGCAATTTGTCTCAGTTCCTGCCAACCTAGCAGTTCAAAACCATGCAAATGTAAGTAGATAAATAGGTGACACTTTGATGGGAAAAATCACAGGGACATAAAAGGAGCCTCCTTGGGCGTCCCCCGGGCAACGGTGATGTCACCGGCAAATCCTCTCACTACAAAAGCGCCTTGGTGCTTCTAACACGAAAAAAAAAAAATTATTCTAGAACCTGTTTTAAACATAAACCTTCCCCCCCTCAAAACAGGATAATCCTATAAATGACTACTGAAAATTAAACTACATTGAATTCAATAGCACTTATCTATGTTCAAATATAGATCTGCAGCCTAATTTCTAATCCCATATTTAAATTATGTATATGCCGCATCAAGAAGAATTTGTTCATTTAAACTATTTGAGCAACATGGGTTCATAATACAGACAAAATAGTACAACAGTATGATACAGTAGTACCACCACAAGATACAAATGCTGCAATTTAGCACACACATTTCATAGAATCAAGGAGTGAGAAGGTGTCATTTAAGTAATCAAGTCTAATCCTTTGCTTAGTAGAAATATCCAAATTAAAGCATCCCAAACAAATTACTATCTAGGCCTCACTTGAGACATCCAAAGGATAAATTGGAATAAAGTTCTTGGGCTTTTTCTTGTGGGGTGAATGGAAAATGTAGCCCACAAACTAGATACAGCAACAAAAGGGTCTTCTTCCTATTTGATGATAAATGATTATCAAAATATTATGTCACAGCAGGAAAAGATCCAGTAGTATTTAGATGTAAGATGGCACTCTTCATCTCAGGTTTTCAAGTTACAATTTTGAAGATTCCTCCTTTATGTTTATTAATACCATTTTCATCTTAAGAGGTACAGTGATTCATTATTGAATACTTTGCTGATCAAATTCATTCTAAATCTATAAATATTATCTTACACCCTACACAGTTTTGTATGACATGTTGATGTCTGTCAAAGTCCAGTAGTAGTTTCTTTAAATTATATGTTGATTTACTCATTTAGTCTTTTACACAAACACAAATCTATTCACACCTTTTATGTTTAGGCAAAGTGCAAGGTTATTCTTTTAGCAAGGTTATTGTTAAAAATGCAATGTTTACCATTACCTGCATGAATATTGTTGTAAAGTTAGAATGGGGGCATAGGATACATATTTTCTGTTACAGAATGAGGTAAGTAACATCCTTATCACTATTTTTCTAGCAGAAAGGAAAGCAGTAAATCAGACATTTATGAAAGGAACTGAAGAGAATAAATGGAGCTGGGTTTGGGGAAGGCTGGTAAGCAATACCATCAAGGGACATAAGGGAGTCTCTCCAGAGACAGATGGCAGCACCTAGACAACCCTAGTCGATCTCAAAAATGCTAAGTAGGGCTAGACCTGGTTAATCCTTAAATGGGTGAGCACTTGAACATGCTACAGTTAAAAGCTTGACTAGGAAATTAAGAAGAAAAATCTGGAAAAAAGCAACAGCAAACTACTTCTTTCTTGTTGCCAAGAAAACTACCTGGATATGTTCATCAAATACCCAGGCATTAAGTTTAACTCAAAGGAGATTTACCGTTATCTTTGGAATGATAAGCTATTCTTCCACAATGCTTAACCTGTATATTAGTAGATAAATGCCATATAGAGGTCGCTAAAAATTGCCACATGAAGTAGAATAGCACTTAGAAGAACCAAAAGCTTTTAAAATAATAGATGGGAAAGGCTTCTTATTGTCTTGCAGTGATACATGGCTGGCACAGTGGTATTGATCCGGTGTTTCCACCTATCACTAGTCACATCTGACCCAGTAATAAGAGGCAGAGACACAGAAACTCTTGCTTATAAAGCAATCCTCCGGTTGTTTAGAACTAACTAAAATGCTTCCAGTGACTGCCAATTCCATTAGATTAACTACAGTTTGGGCTGCTAAAATAAACCCTCTAAGGATCAGGTGAAATTACATTGTAAAGCAAGTGTACAAGCTGACTAAAATCCAGCAGCTACCTATCCAAGGTGTATATTAACATATGGTATATATAAATCCTGTGTTTACATATCTGATTTAAATATACATAAACTGACTGTAGAACTTTGGAGGGTGTTGGTTGTTGCCACATTCTGTGGGAAGGGTTTTTAAAAAAATCATATGACCTTTATGTAATATCCTTTTTTATACTCTTCTTCTCTTTCTAGTTCTGTAATGCAGCAAGAGGTTTTCCAAAATGCTTCAGGCTATAGGCCATGGATATTACTCTTAATTGTTCCATAATGCCATAAATCTACAGAGAAAATTAATAAAACATCAATGGATGGCAATTTTAAAAAAATCAGATTCTTTTTAAAAAAATTATAGATTAAATATAATAAATAAAAACTATATAATTCTATATATTTATATTGAAAACACAGCAATATGATTGACTGAAGAAGAATTAGGCCCATAGCTAGCTAATGAGAAGGAGAATGGATATGTTGAGAGCAGCAGAATGAAACTTACTGTACTAAAGGCTTTGATGAAAACATGACTAGAAAAAAGCTGAAAAGTGTTGAAAAAGAAGATAGAACTGTAACTTTGGCACATTACATTTTAGGATGGTATTTCCAAATATCAAGTAAACTGATATGTATATTCCCCCCAATGCAATTGTATCCTGATTTACTGAAAAATAAGTCCCAGTGCACAAGCTTCAGTATTTTATATCCACACACAAAAAAAGTGAACTTATTTATCCTCAGTGGCAGAGCTTTGCACCCATACTAAACAGTTTATTATTCTTTGATCAGTAGAAATCTAGATCTTCAACTTGAGGTCTGCTGATATAATAAAAAACATAAGGGAAGGTCTTTAGCTCCAGATGCAGTAAAACAAATCTAATCATAAAAGTCAACTATCTTTTCCGGTGCTATGAACAAGTCTACTTCATCCTGTGCTCCATTTGAAGACTGATTAAATGAAGATCTACATCAAGCATATTTTTTCTCTCGTTCCATCCTCTGTATTGCTTATCATTTAACCTGATCAATTTTTTGGAGAACCCTGAATTTTGCTTATAAGTTGCACATTTCATTGTTGTATGTTTCATTGTGGAACAAGCTTGCCATTTTTGCTCTTTATTGTGAGTTAATCAGAAGTTAAGAAGCTGTACCATTGTTCAACCTGATAAAGGGAATTCTAGTTCACCTCTAATATTTGCATTCTTATAGATGCTTTCCACCCCATGCACCATTCATGAAGGTCACTTCATTTTCTTGAAGTAATAACGGTTATACTAGCCTTCTTTAACTTGGCTAATGGTCAGAATTACTTGAGATTGTGGGAGTTGAACCCAAAACATCTAGAGACTCTTGTTAGGAAGCCTTTTCCAAACATAAGTTGGGTTTATACTTTGCACTAAGCTACAGTGTGGTTTGTTTATTTTACCTCAGCATTATATATGAACATAGCTTTTCTGAATTCATAAAGCCACAAGAGAATTTGCAAAAGGACAGTAGAATAAACTGTATTTTTCAATTTGTAATTCAACAATATTTAGCCACCAGTTTTCTCCAAGTGTGTGTGTGTATGTGTGTGTACACACACACACACACACACACACACACACACACACACACACTAATCTTCAAGGAAAAAGTCCAAATTCTTCTCTTGAAGAAATTCAGTATTCCTTTAATTTCAGGAGTGTTCCTCTGTTCTTATTCATTGTCTTCCATTTTCTCTAGGCATTAAGAGCCAAAGCACAATATTCAGTGTCTTCAGAAAAGCCATGAAATTAAGGTATATGCACAATCTCTTCTGTTTTTCTGGCTTTTTTATTTTTATTTTCATTTTTTATTACTTTTAAAATAATAACAAAAAGGAAAAGGAACAAAACACAAAGATAACTTTGATAGAAATACATACAGCTACTTGGCCTTTTGGCTAAGATCGAGTGTAGTTTTTCTGGCTTTTAACAGAAAAACTTAATTTTTTTAATTTAAATTTTTAATTTAAATTTTTTAATTTAAGTTCCTTGAAACTTGAATGCTTAAAGTAATTTTGTAAAACGTCCATTGTCATAAGAAATATATTGTCTCAATGACTGCTGGATAAATGACATTAAATAAGTAAAACACCCCACTTACATAAAGTCTTTTTCCACCCTTAAGAATTACTACTAGCCTCATTTTTCCTTACATACAACTGCCTACCATATTTTTAAGCATAAAATAGTTTCTCTCACATTTTTTTTGTTTGATGTTATGTTTTTAAAGAAATATCCTGTCACTTTTGAAACACAACTGTTTTATGTTGCCATAAATTGCTTTGATCTCTAGATTAGAACTGATGAGCTGTAGCTTCCTTATGGCTAAAGGTTGCCAACAATTACTAATGTGTGTTTCTTTTGAGTTTATCAGAACTCTAAAAGGAAGACTAATGAAACAATGTAGGCACAGAACACTTTTTATTAGTTTTCTTATTACTATCATGTTCATTTCAAATGTGAATG
This sequence comes from Charina bottae, assembly GCA_023362775.1. NCBI lineage: Eukaryota > Metazoa > Chordata > Lepidosauria > Squamata > Charinaidae > Charina > Charina bottae. The sequence goes on along the minus strand of JALMGJ010000005.1, from coordinate 64,638,786 downwards.
TTTTTATTTGTAAAATAAAATTTTTTGATTACTGCATGCAGTAATCAAAGGAAGAATATATTAATGAACCTGAAAATAAATTATCTTATAACCCATTTAGTCCTTATATGATCAATATTATGGATTTTATACTTTTATTTCTCATAACAAGCCATTGTTCATTTCTTCCTTTCTGATATTTAATGGTTGCAGTGGTGATATTTATAAACATTTAAACTTCCAAAGGACAAAATTGTAACAATATTTTCAAATTCATTTTCCATAAAGAAAACTAAAAATTTTCAAGATCTAAGAACTGAAAAAGCTTTATGGGCAAATGTATAAATAGGAGAAAATCCCAGGAAAAATTACTAATGTAATTTATTGTATCTATATCCTGCATTTTCTGAGACCGGTAGGTGGCTTACATGGGGTTTCCTCTAATTTCATTTCCAGAACAATCCTGTGAGATAGATTGAACTGTGAGAGAGAAACTGGCCAAAAGTCACTCAATAAGGTCTTTGAATGGCAACTTGAACTTGAGTTTCCCTGCATCAAATTCAACACATTAACCGTTGTGCTCCACTGCATCAAAAATAAGAAGCTGAAACAATACAGCTTAGGAACGTTGGCTGCCCCTACTTTAAATAGTCAAAATGCTATTTACTTTTTGGAATTTCTGCAATTTTGCTAGTACAGCAGCTGCATGTATACATTAAATGTTGGACTTTGAAGAACCAGGATAGAAAGGCTATTGACGCCTTTGAACGTTAGTGTTGGAGAAGACTCCTGAGAATATCAACGACAGCCAAGAAAACAAACAAATGGATCATTGAACAAATCAACCCAGAGTTCTCGCTCAAAGCACAATGACCAGACTCAAATAATCATACATTGGACACATTATGCAAAGACCTAGCTCTCTTGAGAAGTCTATAATGCTGGAAAGGGTGATAGGAAACAGAAGAGTAATATCAGTCCAGGGCTGAACAGAAATGTTAATAAATGCAGTAGTATGTTGCTGGTATCTCTAAAAGAATTAACCTGTTCCCTTCAAAGATAGCTGAGCTACTCTTTTTAAGATTAATTGCTATTAGAATTCACTGATGTATTTCCAGGAATAAGAAGTATATAATATATTTCTAAAGGGCAAATCCTGAATTACTTTTCCAGGATCAACTACCATAGCATAAACAGAGATGTAGTCAAAATAAGACCTTCAGGATTTTAGGGGCTTGGTATATAATAATATATGTTAGCTCATGGAAGTACAAAAAGTGTATCTTTTAACAAGAATCTATGAGATCCATCAGATGGTGAATGCATTGTGCCAAAAGATTAACCTTTTCAAACATGTTTAACTATGTTGCACTAATTAAACCCTTTGCTCTAATGGGAATAAGGTGTCATTCTTTAATTCTAATTGTTCTTAAAGCATATCAGTGGCTTTTTTTTCTTTTGGGTTATCATTCTTTTGCAGTTAACATTTGGAGCAGAGGGAATTTTCATGGTAGTAGTGGTCCAACAACTACAGCAAAGGAAGAGCAGCTAAGAGAAGACAGAGCTCTAAACAGGCCTTGCTCATTGATTTCCTAGATGACCTTGCTCGAGATTCTTCACCTCCTCATGCCTCAGGCAGCTCAGCTGGAAAATTGGGTAAAGAGCAGGGACTACTGAAAAAAAAACACATCTTGAGTTTGAAACTGAAATTTCCCCATTAAGTGCCCCCCTCCTCCCACCAAAGTGACTGCAATCATTTTACACAGAGGTAATTGCTAGTGAATTGTACACCAATAATTTTCTTCAGCTTCATGGCACAAGGAGTGACATTCCATGACATGTTAAGGACCCAGGCAGTCCTGTGCATTCTCTGTGATAATTGCCTTTCTCTCTGCTGAAGTTTTAGATTCAGTTACCATGCAGCATATGTTAATGGGGTTAGTTTTGCTTTTCCATATGCTGATCGGAAAGAGAGATTTTAATATGAATAACAGTAGCAATGGTTCTTGTTTTAATAGCTGACAAACTGAATTAGGACTGTATTCTCATTTAGTGAATTCACTAAGATTCCAGTCTTATACCTTATCTAGAAATAAATTCCTTTAGACTATATCTTAGATAGGACTGTTCCTCTAAGACATTCTTAGAGTAGAGAGTTCTTGGGTTTGGTCACCATCCTACCAATGCAACATCCCACTGAATGATTGGGGCAACTTTCAAAAATTACTGATAATGCACCAAAACCTGGAAGTAGCCAATTGCTGTCTTGCAGAGGCCAGTATAAGGGACTTTTGAGGTTGTTACTGTTTACACAGACTGTCATACTGTTAAGACCTGTCATGTTGTTACCTTAAGCAATAGGGATGGAGAAAGTGACACCTGTTTCTCTTGAGGTCTGCTTGCTGGGTGGCAGAATATGAGCTCCTAAATTAGCTAGCTTCCTCACATAAGATGGAGAAGGCTGCTTGAAACCCATTTGAATTAAGAGTGACTTGTCACCTATTTGGCTTCTATACATAAAATTTGGCCAGCAGGTGTAGGTTATTGTGAGCTGACCCTGATTATGTGTCCTTTTTTTATTTCTTCACTAAGGGGTAGAAGAAAGCCAGTGATTGTTATTGGCATGAGAAAAGTAGAAATATATTAAGTAGATATTGTCAAATAATTATATGCCTTAATTTAAATGATCATTATTCATTTCCAGAACTGCTTCCTAGCTATTCATCAGCATGAAAGTTCCATATTGACTTGACATTTTTCTGTGGATTCTGTTCCAGTCCCAAACTACAACTAGAAAAAAAAACCCTGTAATACTCATCTAAGCCAAGGACATCTTATGGCTTGTGGATGACCACTCAACCATTCATGTTGTGTATGTTTTAAGTGGCCTCTTATTGGGCTCGCACAAAAGTTCCATCCTCTTCCTAATCTATTTATTTTATTTTTATTTTATTTATTTTCTATCCCACCTTTATTATTTTTATAAATAACTCAAGGCGGTGAACATACCTAATGCTCCTTCCTCCTCCATTTTTTCCACACAACAACAACCCTGTGAGGTGAGGCCCAAGGTCACCCAGCCGGCTTTCATGCCTTGGGCAAAAGCCAGCATCTCCTACTTATATCAATGCATTTATATTACCAAAGGCCTGCAGATCTGACCCATTCAAACTCTATTGGAAAATGCACGTTTCCTCTTCCTTTGAAAGATTTCAGTTCTATGTACAATTTGTTTTCCCATCTCTTCCTTCCCATATTTGGAGCAGAGATCACATTTGCAGAAGACTAACTATTTTATCTGCCTGCTCAATAACCTCCCCCCCCCCCAAATTCATCAGCTAGATAGCGAGGGTTTTACACTGCTTCCACTTAAGTCACATTCCTTTCTTAAGAGGACTTTTTAGAAGTTATAGGAATAAGTGGCAAAATAATTTCAAATATATTCAATGAATATTTTCTAGAGGGAACAAATTTTAATTAAGGTAATGATTCCAAAACTATTGTGGTTTTAGAAAACTTTAAAACAAACTTCCCCTAACCGATATCCTCTATATATGTTAGACTTCATGGTCTATAATCTACAACCAACATGCATGGAGTCCAGCATACCTGCAAAGTGGCAGTTGGGAAAACAACTGTAAAAGATGACCACAATGCTCACAACAATAATATCCCCTAAATTAATGTTTCATGTACAACAGTATGTTGTGTTGTGTGGAAGGCTGGTGCTGCTGTTGATTAGGATTAAGAGGTTTATTTTTGTCCTGGTACCTCTGGTAAGAGAATAACCTTTTTTTTTTTGGTTGCATTCCTGGAAAATCTAAAATTCTAGAACCACCATTCACTATTTGCTCCTACAAAGTATGGAAAAGTGCCCAAGCTTAAAAGCACTTTCTAAATGTACCCATAGCACATTCAATAATAACTTCCTTCTTCTGCTAATGGGTTATGAGATGAATTAGCATATTTGCCCTCATACATTTTATTGTAAATAAATAATGTGTTATTTGTCTGCAATTCCCAATTTTTCCCATGCTACAAAACATTGTTTTAGATTTTCTTTTTCTGTACTATGCTTGCATATTTCTCATTTGTCACTATTCCACCACAAGACACTTTGAATTGCTCTCTAATCACTTGAACCATATATCCTAGACAACATAAACCCAAATAAGAAAAAAGATGAATTAAAACCTATTAAGTCATTTAGCCCATATTGCTGCCAATTCAAGATTGCTCTGTGGATCTGGAGAAGTCACACTGGCAGGACAGACTTCCTGAAACAAAATGGGAGTCATAATGCTATCTTAGTCTACTGATATCGGGAGCAAGCTCAGACTTTGCTTCTTTAGAAACTGATAAAGATTCTCTTTCATCTTTCTTTATTACCAAAAAGGAAAATGTATCACACACAACTTATTGTTAGTAAGTGATTCTGCACATTTTCAGAAGACGCTCTCTTCAGTGTTGTATACAGTTAGGCAGCTCAAATCTCATGAAGATCTATGAGATTTTAGCAAGCATGCTGTAGACAGGCTTGTGCCTGTGCGTTAACAATTTCATTAGCTTTGATTCTCCTTTTTACTGAAATTTGGAAACCAAAAGTTATTGCATCCCATCTCTGCAGCTGTTCTGCACTAAAATAGATGCAGTCCAAAAGATCATAACTATATTCTAAAAAATGGTAAAGATGCCCTGAAATCAAGCTTGATTCCTAATGGCAGCATCCATGCAGTTTTCCTGGCAGCTAGTGGTTTGCCCCTGCCTTCTTCGGGAATGTTTTTTTCAACTTCCCCATCCAGCCAACAGCTCTGGAACTCCCAGACAATTCCCCCCTCCAACTAGTAACTGGGGCCAGCTCTGCTTAACTTCTAAGATCAGCCAAGCTTGGATATCTTGGGGGTAATGGAATGGCAATCATGGAAAGCTGTAGAAGGAAAGAGTCTATCTGGGAGTGATATCTGACAGCTTCCTAGCTAGGGAACCTCTCTTCTTTTACAGTGTCTGCTGAAGGACTGAGCAAAAAGAGATAACATTACTATTTCTGTTTACCATTTGGTTGTCTCCTTTCACCCAGTTGGCAGCATTTCCTTTAAAAGCAGCACTATTAAGCATTCCATTTCAAGTATAAGTTTAATCTAAACTGTAGTTAGAACCTCTCTGATTCCACTCATGTTCTTTAAATGTTCCTGCTCAGATGACAACATACAAGAGAACTGAGTTGACTTGAACATCCTTTCCCCTATACTATGACCAGAGAGGTCTAAATGCAATTTACCTTGGACATTATTCCTCTTCTCCCCATGTTGGCAGGTTTTTCAGATTTGGCAAAACAAAAACATAGTGATATTTCACATGTATCCCAACTTCTTTTCTACAGTTCTGTGAATACTAAATTGGTAATAAAATTTCTGAAAGGATCAAATTCTGTTCCCGTTGCAAGAGAATTCTCCTTCACTATGGAAAGCCACAAAATCTCCAAGAAGTAGCCTGATTAGACATAATCTGATGTATATCTCTATCGAACAAGATCAATATAAGATTTGTTTGCTTGTTTATTTTAATTTTTTAATTTCTTAAACCATGGTATAATAAAGATGTATTATAACTGCTAATAAAGCCCATGGTAGGTCTCCTTCAAGCCACTTGTAAAAAAAATCACTTAGAAAAGGACTGTTGTGCAAAGAAAAGATTAGAGGAAGTAGAAATATAATTGACCTAATTTTGTAGTGATAATAACAGGGAAGGCTGGCCTAATCATACTTAGCTTCTTGTTTCATCCCAATCCAACAGTTCTTTCTAGCCTGTTTGTAAAATACTTCTTTCCACCTGCTGGGATATTCTGCTATATATGTTAATAGCAGTGAGAATTGCCATAAAGGCAGTCCTGGTTGCTGTTCAATTAGGCTAAAAATCAGTGAGGTTTTAGTGCTTTGTCGTTCTTTTCAACATGTGGGCGCCTTTTTGTTTCCTCAAAAATATAGTAGTGTCTTCATCACAGCAAATGTGTTCCTTTTAAATCTGAAACAAAGAAGTACCAGAGCAAATTGAAAAGATGTAGATGTAACTACAAAAGAGCACATCTTAAAGAGTTCATTCTTTTCCCTATGTGCATTCGTAATTCCTGTTCGGTTTCAATGAATCTTAGAATGTGTTTAGAATAAAATGAAAATAAACGTTCTTATTGGTTATTTTTCCTTCCCAATGCAAAGTTCTTAAAACACAGTTTCACAACTGCACATTATTAATCTGTTTGAAAACAGTGTATTAATATAACAGCCAGTAGGATTGATTTTCACTGATGGTTTACCATATTGTCATTCACTACTCACTAACTTAAGTCCATCTGATCTTTATATTTAACTTGTCTAGCAACCGGAAAAATAGTAATACATAAATAAATAAATAAAGTCCTGCAACATTTGTAAGCATTTTTCCACTATTTATTTTTATTTGCAATAACATTATACAATTCCATCATATAAGCTGATCATAGCTATAATTAAAATTCTATTTAAAGTAATCTGTAGATCATGAGATTGCAGATATAAAATCTGTTGCTATGGAAGCTGATATTGAATGGCATGATAAGGAAAAAAAAGGACCTGTAATGTTACATTATATTTGCCTTTTCCCACTGGGAAGATCCTTAAATAAAGTCATTTTTTATCTTTGCTTTCTGAATAAACATAAAACTGGATTTTTAGTTTAAAATCCCGATTTCAAGGTTATTGATGCCAGACTAAATTAATACAGTCTGTGCAATAGCATACAAAATCCTTGGCAAAGCCAGGGATACTCCTGTCTTTTTGAATGCTTGACATTTGTTTTTCATCATGAACTTAAAGGTCACCAGCTACAGATGAATCAGGATACCTGCCCGAGTTTGCATTTACATGCATTTTATTTTATTCCCATGTGCAATTTTTTTTTAATCAAATCCATCACTCAGATAAAACTGTATCCTTTTATTATCTAGACTGGATAAACTAGAAGAGTTGTCAACAGATGGAATTTAAGAAAAAAGAAGTTATTTTGATTCCCAGTCTAGTGTCAGAAACAATATTCAGTTTACTCTGGACTATTTCTTTTGTAGTGATCACTCCAGTTAAACAGATCTATTCGCTAGCAGTCAGCTTTGCCCAAAGAACATCTGTGTGGTGTGAATATGTGTTTTAATCACAACTGAGATCACTGCAAGGAATAATAATAAAAATATACATAACTATTTAGAGTTACAGTATTCTTTTCTCTCAAATGATTGGATGCTGTAGACAATGAGTACAAAATATAAATTAGGACAGCTTAGAAGTAGAGTCTTTGCTTGGAATTCCAGTGCTGAGTTTCTAGACAAACAGAATTCATTAACACACAAATGCAACACATAAAGTTTATTCAGACTGAAATGGAGTTAAATATTATATAACACAGACGGTATCGTGGCCTTTTATGCATGTAATAGTGTTTTCCCCGACCTAGTTTCAGCTAGGCATGTGACCCATTCCACTGTATAGTTTGTTTTCTTTTTTAAACAAATAAAAAACATTTTAAAGAAAACCTGTGGAGCTGATAAAACATGATGCATTCATTTTCCTTGATTTTGTAGTGAGGGAAAAGGGTAGCATGAATAATTCAAAAATAATGCTGAGACTGTTAAGATTTAGTACTGGAGAGGTCACTGCAGTTGGGAGAATGAGCTGGGAGACTATTACTATTCCACGATCTTTGAATCTCAAGGTGACATCATTATTATTTCTCTATACTATAATGTGGAGCTGCAACCAACTTATTGCAGTGTTTCTCTCCTAGGGTATAAAGATCAATTACATACAGACCTCAAAATGTGAACTATAAGCATGGCATCCAATAAAACTGTCATTAACAGTCACCACAATTTTAGCTGTATGCTTCCAGGTCAAGCTGTTTTAAAAGTGATAGCTGACATTGAAAGGTTGAATAAAGACCACTCTTTATTTTAAAGATTCTTTAGAAGCCAAACAGCACTTTCATTAACACTTAATATCTTCTTGTAAATACTGTAGGTGCAAATTCATCATGAACAGACACTTTAGTCTGGGAAAACAATTACAAAACTTTAGAACTTTAAGTATGATAGGTTGTATTAGAGTATCTTGTTCCACATATAATCCGCAGCACAATCCTATATTGGGAAGCATATAGTTATTGGGTTCAATTGGATATATGCCATTATAAATGCATATAGCACTTAAATCACTATACTTCGTGTTTCAATAAAGTACTTGATTTTCAGCACTGAAATTAAAAACAAGACAAAATAAAAAGTTAAGTGAGAGTTGGACACAACTTCTACATAACAGCTGTGACTCAAAGCTTTGTTAAGGTGCTACTGAAGTCACAGAGTGCAAATAATTAACTGACATTGATGTTCAGTTACAAAAAGGAACCCCGATTCAAAGTTCTTTGTGTAAATCAGAGTCCTTACAGCATGGTTTAGGAAGGATTGCATTTGGCTATTTAAACTTATCCTAACAAAAGTATTAAAGGCTAAAACCCAACATTGCTTGAGTAGTTCTCTGCTTGCCCTGTAGGATTTTCTCTATCTTTAAAATGCTTGCTTACCCATGACCACTGAAATATGTTCTAGAAGTATTCACAATCCTCTAGACCAGTTTCTGAGGACATGCAGGGAGATTATAGGGAAAAGGGGGAATTGATCTTCTTCTTCTGTTGATGGAATCAGTTCCATTACCTGAAGGACTTAATTGGATTCCACTCTTTATAATTAAAACATATCACCCAAGAAACATTTCTCTTGTTTCAGCATTCCCAGTCCCTATATTTATAGCCATCTGAGGTTTCCTTCACATAAATGCATGCACAGATGCACACTGACATAAGAGCAATCTCCTCACAGTTTAGTCCAATCACATTAAGGTTGTGAATGTACACAAGCTCACTTAATTGGCATCCTGCCAGCTGGGATGGAATCCTTTCAGCAAGAAATGACTGAAGTTTGTAGCTGATTTCATTGCTTCTTCAAAGAGAAGAATGAACATCATCTTTTTCAGCAATCTTTGAAAATGTGTATTTTCCAGAAAATGTCATATGAACTGTTGATATCTATACCAATGATGTACTCATTGCCACTTTATGGTATTTTATCTGCGTAGACACAGTTTGGCAATGTAGGAGCAAATTTCTCAATTCAGATAACATTCAACCAACCAAAAGGAAGGAAGGAAGGAAAACCAAAACAGGTAGCTTTACTTGCAAAAAGTGAGGGGTGATATTTTTAGTTGTCCTTCCAGTTGTACATAAATGCTAACAACCTGTTACTGTTTTGTTGTTGTTTGTGTTGTTATTCTGAATGGAAATATACTTAGTTTTTCCTCAAGCTTATTTCTGTCTGTTTGTCTATCGGTCTGGCCATCCATCCATAGCATAGATTTACTATTTTATTTTCATGAATAATCTTATGGAACTGTGGAATTTAAGACGTGAAATGATTTGATGAATAATCTATTTCATTCCATCTGGAAAGTCAAATTACAGAAATTAAGAAATTTTGGTCTTACCTTAATTTATCTCACAGTAAAATACTGCCCTCAGTATCTCTGAAAATGAAACCAAAATTTGCTTGAGAGGTCATCTGCTTGTTTTGCAAGATGCTTTATACCTCTGCAACATGATAAAAATATGTAAATGAGACTTAGCAGTTTCACCAATAGATTGATCAAATGTCACCTTTCCTTACATTAAATAATATATTGTCTTGAAGTATCCAGTTCCTTAAAGGGTAAATCATGCAGCCTACACCTTCCACTTTAAAAATGTTATATCTTGATATCTGTGAAATCATTGTTTTGTGCTGATGGGGCAGTTTATGTTATTTTATCTTTATAGGCAGTCTTGTGAAGTTTTTAAGCACCCACTATGATTACTTTTATGGGCTCATGAATTCAGGAGAATATGTCAGCCCCTGTGGTCCCAAATGTGCCTAATTTTTGCCCTTGGTTCAAAGTCTTTTACTTCCTTAGCTCCCAATAACCTCTTAACTACTTATGGGATTTGTATGCTGGTATTCAAACAATTGTCTTTCAGAGATGCTGCAGAGCTTATAAAGGCACAGCAAAGAGAAACCAACATTATCACGTACTGGAGTATCTCCCCAAAAGGGGAACTTATATTTACAGGGGGAAGATGGAGAGGAAGTTATAAACACAAGAAGTCACGAGAGAAGAAAAGTGGTGATGAATTTCTCTTACTTTTTAATTGTTTTAAAACAATAGCAAAATACACTTGTGATTATACAATATTAAAAGCCCACAAATAAAGTAAACATTAAAAAAGCTTCCATGAATTAACTGGAATTTGTCCTGTAGAATATGTTCCGCACATAAAGAGCTACAGAGGAGAGTGACATCCAAGTTATTGTGATAAAAGTAAATGTATGCTTAAAGCACTTTGCAACATCATACTTCAAGGGGCGTGGTGGCTCAGCGGGTAAGACGCCAGGCTTGTTGATCGGAAGATCGCAAGTTCGGAGGTTCGAATCCCTAGCCCTGCATGCGGAGTGAGCTCCCGCACTAGCTCCAGCTCTTGCCAACCTAGCAATTCGAAAGCATGCAAATGCAAGTAGATTAATAGGTACCACTTCGGTGGGAAGGTAACAGCGTTCCACGGCGTCATGCGGCCACATGACCGTGGAAGTGTCTTCGGACAACGCTGGCTCTTCGGCTAACAAACGGAGATGAGCACCGGCCCCTAGAGTCGGACACGACTGCACAAATGTGCGGGGGGTACCTTTACCTTTTTACTTCAAGTAAACGTCTGAAATATACGACTAAGAAAAGAATTAGTCAGATCAAAGAAAGTAATGAACTACATACATAGAAGAGTTCCACTGGATATCACTGCAAGGCGCAACAATGCTAGGGAAAACCTTGTTCAGATGCTTACGCTGAATACAGAGGCCAGCTTTAACCAAGGTAGGAGATGGGGCTGCGTCTGCAATCTTGTCACATATCACTGACATTCTTGTGTTCACCAGGACACATGAAGAGTAAACATACTTGTGCTGACTCGAACAAAAATTCACTTTGCTACATAATCCAGGATCATAATGAAGCAAGATCCCAGATTTCACAGAGAGCTGTAACTTGTGTTTATACAAACATGAATCTAGCTCCCCTTCAGACCTCCATCTGAATGTGTGCAGATCAAGTAGAGAAAAAGGGGGGCCAACATGTGTGACCCATTCTGTAACAGCTTTGAGCCCTGCACAAATTCAGCTGAAAGCCTCAAAAGGCCTGAAGTAGAGCTTCTTACCATCATCACCACAGAATTAAATCAAGGTGAATTCCCCCTTTATATTTGTTGAAATGTTCATATATCTTTCCATCTCATTTTACTGCCATTACTTAGTAAAGGAAACAGTGAAATGACAATCGAATACCATATTCTGAAACTTTTCTTCTTTAACATGACTTGGAGTGAAGTTGGTGATGACTACTATAAAACATCTTCTTGGCGGCGAAAGAAACCAGCCTTACCTGGCCTCTGATTAGTGGCATCTCGGCGGAAGAGGTTAGCTGATCCCTCACCAGCCCAAACGGTGCTGGGATTTTCCTTATGGATGGTGAGCAGTGCTACAGATGGGTTTTTGGACAGGCGAGTCCCGTTGAGACTTTCCAATGCCTCACCCAACGTAACTACCAGGAAGATTTGTTTTGCTGCGGCACCTGCATGGTATCCTACTGCTGTTCATCCCCAAAAGATCGCCAGGACAGGCAAGCTGTCCAAAGATCATGGAAGAGATAGGGGACCAAGGGGCAGAAGAATCCACTGGGCCCCCACCTGAGAAGCCAGCCAGTATCAGCAAGATTGGGTTAATCCTTGTACTAATAAATTAAAAAAAATACTATAAAACAGTATCAAATGAGATTGAGATATGAATTCTGGAGAGGATATAATGCTAACTAGATCTCAAACTCAAGCAGAATGCTATGCTGCCTTTAACTTTAGTTGCATTTATTGAATAGTTAAATAATAACAAATTTAATAACAAAAAATAACACCCAGCATACAGACAGGATAAAACAACCTGTAGAAAACCAAAAACCTTACTTAAAAGCAGAGCTAGTCAGCAGTGCTAGTCAGCAGTGACTTCTGAAACAAGTGATTACACAAAACGTCTGGAAGTGTCAAAACCTGGTCTCTTAGTAAACAGGAAACATGCTGCCTGAAAAGCTACTTAAACAAAGCATAAACAATGTTTAGAGAAAGACGTCATCTCTCTCCCAGTGAAATCACTAAGGCAATAACTATAATTGTTACTTCTGTTCAGTTTATTGTTACTATCATAAACCAGCCAAAAATATATAAACACTTTATGTGAAGAACTGCAGAGAAAACCCTCAAAATTGACCCTAACTTTGTTCAGTCAGCTGTTGATGAACAGTGATAGCTAATGTGCAGAATTTAGCCACTTCCTTAGAAATATATAAATGTTGATCAGATAACAGATATGTTTCATAAAGTTTGTCTGATAGGCCTACCTTTTAAATTAAATTTATATATGTATATGTGGCCAGTAACTGGAAATTTTGGGATTTGTAATTTTATTATTCAAATTTATCACCACCCATCTCTACTGCAGTAGACATATATATATAGTATTATTTTTTCTTAATTTTTCTTTTCTTGATTATATAATTTATTATTGAGAGTTCTTGCACCGAAGACAAATTCCTTGTATGTTGTACATAAAGTATCCTATCCTATCCTATCCTATCCTATCCTATCCTATCCTACCCTACCCTACCCTACCCTACCCTACCCTATCCTATCCTATCCTATCCTATCCTATCCTATCCTATCCTGACATACAGTATATAATAAAATACAATGATAAAATATAAAACTACCAATGGGACTTTGTTCAATAAAGGAACAATTGGAAAGCTCTGGGTTAAGGCAACAGGCTAGAAACCAGGAGACTGTGAGTTCTAGTCCCGCCTTAGGCATGAAAGCTGGCTGTGTGACCCTGAGCCAATCACATTCTCTCAGCCCTAGGAAGGAGCCAATGGGAAACCAGGAGACTGAGAGTTCTAGTCCCGCCTTAGGCATGAAAGCCGGCTGGGTGACCCTGAGCCAATCACATTCTCTCAGCCCTAGGAAGGAGCCAATGGGAAACCAGGAGACTGAGAGTTCTAGTCCCTCCTTAGGCATGAAAGCTGGCTGGGTGACCTTGGGCCAGTCCCTCTCTCTCAGCCCAACTCACCTCACAGGGTTGCTGTTGTGGGGAAAAGAGGAGGAGGAAGGAGTATTAGGTATGTTCACCGCCTTGAGTTATTTATAAAAATAATAAAGGCAGGATAAAAATTAAATAAATAAAAATAATTAAACTTTCAGTCATAACCCTAAGATTGCTTTCTTCATTAATTTTAAACTTAGTCATCAAATCCTCGCATTGTAAAAATTGCATTACTGTAGGAAAAAAAGGGCTCTGTTGCTGGTTAGAGAGAACTGTGCCAAAGCTCACAGTAATTCTGTCTTACCTATAGTTGGCTCCCCTACTCTGTAGGCTTGCAAAACTGGTATAGAAACCTGTAAAAGAGGGAAAGCCTTGACGATCAGGTATCTTAATTCATCCTGCTATTACTGTTTTTCCTCACTGTTTGGAACCCTCCCTAGATTGGAGTCATACAATATCACCTGAAGAGTTAATGGCATTATGTGATACTAGTCTCTTATTTGCTTTAAATTTCATCAAACATACCGCTGGGTATTCCTTAATGTTTGAGAAAAGAAAATGATTAATTCAATGCTGAGGTGCAGGACAGGGTCAGGAAGGGAACATTACTCGATATAGTGAGTACTTGATGAATTTGTGGTTCGAAGCATTTTATGATGCATTCTCTCTTTTGTTATCAGGGGAAGTATGATGTGTGACATGCAAGTGATCACAGTGTTTTGGAGCAATGTTCTATGATGGGCTTTTCATAAAAATTAGCTGACAATGCCATGAGTATACAAGTAAATTTATAGCTTTCATACTGGACTACCATTCCCATAGCAATTTCCAATCACTTGGGCTTTTTATTAGTTTTATTGTTCTTTTATTGTTCAGCAGAGTGTAAGCAGCAGTGAGATTACAAATAAATATAAGTTTCACTGGGTATGAAGCCAGGCTCGTAGAACTAGGTGAAAGAAAGCACAAATTAATTTGAATCATTTGTGATATAACCCACCCATCCTGGCATTGCTTGTCAAATGCATATACTGTCTATAACAGCTGAAACCGACATACCGTTCATGTTCGTGTCCATAGAGTGAAACTCTGAAAACAAAGCACTATTTGTACTTAAAAAAAGAAAGGATTGACAGAGCTTTTGACTTCCTTGCAGAGATCTGTCATTTATGTTTCCCCAGACCACTTCTAAAATTCGTCATTCTGGTCTCTCGTACCAGCGTTTGGCTTGCTCGCAGCATACCAGATACAGGGCATTGAACTTTCTCCGTGTAGTATCATTCTAATAATATCCGCAGCTTGAAACATTCAGCGTGTATTTCCCTCCCCTTATTTTCTCTTAAAGAATGAATGCTTTATCATTTAAGTTAATTTCCCAACCAAGAGAGCAGAAAATCAGCCTCATCGCTCTTAATGACAGATTTTTAAGAGGAAGAAGAAAAAGAAAGAAAGAAAGAAAGAAAGAAAGAAAGAAAGAAAGAAAGAAAGAAAGAAAAAGAAAGAAAAAAGAAAGATTTCAGTGATTGGAAAGCGTAATTCAAATATGTGCCCTTTCTTGTTATTACTGCATTGTAATCTACTAAAAAAGGATTCTGTTTGTCTGGACAAACAGACAATAGCTGGTATCTACCAGCAAATCGATTTGCTACGTGGTTTGTGCTATTACTTAAGTTATATATAAAATGATTTTTGCTAGATGGCTCCCTGATGGCCCTGCAATCTTCCCAGCACCACAAACAGCTTTTCATCCCTGCTGTAACTCCCTCCTGACTCCCTTGATCCACTAGCACCAACTGCTTTGTTTGTTCCTTGCAGATTTGCTGAAAGCTTTTCCCCAAATGGTAACCTTAGACTGCCAAGCTAATGGTGACAGAAAGAAATTTGGACACAGACAATTTAGGAACCAAAGATTTCTAACAGCTTTCAGTTCTGAAATATGCTGCAAAAGCTGATGGGCTTTTTTCCCCCTGCTATGCAGTCTTGCCACTGAGTATCATTTGAGCACAGAGGTTTTCAACAACTCAGATCAGTGGGTGAGGAAGGCAGGGGGGGTATAAATCCGAGACTTTGCTCACGCCCTATAGAGGAAATAGAAACAGTTTCACAAGTCCTCTTGTGAGGCCCCTTTTACATGACAAGCCAGGTTGAATTAAGAACTCCTTTTGTAACCCATTGTCATGCAAAATAGGACCAGGAACTCACCTGCTTCCTTGTAGCTGGCAGCTCAGCAAAACAAACAAACTCAGAAGAGTGACCACATTTCTTGTAATCAATATTGTTGAGGCTGTCCAGCAATCTGGATGATTTATTTTTCCTAACTGATTTGTATTTTTTTCTCTTCTTTTTATCCTCTTTATTTATTCCTCTTAGTTCTGCTTTCTCTGCTTTGCTCTCTGACCTTAAAGTTAATTTTTTAAACATTCTAATTTTAATAATTATTTAATGTCCTGTTTTTTCCCCTTGCTTTTACTGTACCTGGCTGTATTGGACTGTATTATCTTGCAATAGGCTTGATATTTTGCTCTTTGATTTGCAAATTAACTAAACTGAGACCAAGTGATCACTATTGCTCCATCATTCCATCATCTCTCTAATACAGAGCTTTCCAAACTGTGTGTCGCGACACAAAAGTGTGTCGCCACACACAGCGTGGTGTGTCGCCACACCACCCGGAAGCGGCGGCGCGCGCACGGCGGCCGCCATGCATGCGTGCGCCGCCGCACGCCCCCCGCGCCGCCGCACGCCCCCCACGCCGCCGCACGCCCCCGTGCCGCCGCACGGCCCCCCTGCGCGCCGCCGTGCACGCGCATGCCGCCGCACGCCCCTCCGCGCCGCCGCCGTGCGTGCACGCCGCCGCACGCCCCCCCGCGCCGCCGCCGTGCGTGCGAGTGTCGCCGCTGCCGCCGCCGCCGGGTGTGTCGCCAGCAGTGGCAGTTTGGAAAGCCCTGCTCTAATATATTTATATCCGATACTTCCTTAAGAATATGTCTGATGTGGTTAATAACCATTAAAAAAGACAATAATCATCACGTTGAATTCACAGTATAAAATACACCAGAGATATTTTTAGAAGGTTAGTAAAGCAATGGCTAATTAAAGCAATAATCAAGGAAGATATATATATATCCTGTTGTCATCCGGGAGTCTCTAGTGGCCTTCAGGGGCACTGCTCCACAAGTGGCCAGTTGTGAGACCCTGTTTTTCAAGTTGGGTTTCTGAGAACAATTGGGAGTGTTGCTATTGTACCAGCCTCCCTGCTGCGTAGCAACCTCCCTGCCTGAGCTGCTGGAGGCCGTCTCGGGATTGGCGGTGGAGTTCCCCAGGCTTATGGTTTTGGGGGACTTCAACTTGCTGTCCCTGGGGCATGCCTCGGGGGCAGCTCAGGAGTTCATGGCCACCATGGCAGCCATGGGCCTGTCCCAGATTATTCGGGACCCAACTCGAGACAGTGGCCTCACCCTGGACTTAGTTTTCTGAGCAGTGGCAATGTGATCTGAGGGGAGAGCCACATCTATCCCCACTGTCATGGTCAGATCACACCCTGGTGACCCTGAGATTCTCCTATGCTGCCCCCCTCCACAGGGAGGCAGGTGTCCTGTTCCGACTAAGACTGACATGGAAGTGTTACTGAAATAACTTTATTTACAAGATACACAAGCCACCCAGTTTACACAGTCCCCTTCTTCTTCTACTACAGGCTGGATAGCAGTGAGTTCAGGAAATACTCCTGGCCAGACAGGAACGGGCTGAGAGGGAACGGGCGCTGTAGAAAAGGCTGCAGCCGGCGGCGAACCGGAGGTGACAGGCAAGGTGTCCGCGGGCATGGAGTTGACTGGGCTGTCAGGGCTGGGGGTAGACCGGGGCCCGACAAAAGCAACCCACTGGTGACCGGCGTGAGCTGGGCTTGACTGCTGATCTGGGCTGGTGGGAATCTGGGTAGACCGGGGCCTGACAAAGGCAAACCACTGGTGGCCGGCGTCAGCTGGGCTTGACTGCTGATCTGGGCTGGTGGAAGTCTGGGTAGACCGGGGCCTGACAAAAGCAGCCCACTGGTGGCCGGCGTCGGCTGGCTCTGGGGCGGAGAGCAACTGAGAGTCGGTGGCTCGGGCAGTCAGGAGAGGAGCAGGCAAGGTGGTGGCGCTTATCCCGACGCTGGTTTCTTCCACAGGTAACAAGGACGGAGGCGCGGCGGACGGAAGAGTTTCGGGCACGAGGCTTGGCATGGCAGCAAGGTAAGGCTTGGGTCCGAGTCTTGGCGCAGCGGCGGGGCAAGGTGTGGAATCCGGGTCCGGCGCGGCAACAAGGCTAGGCTCGTTCACAGGGTCCGGGACTGTGGTAAGGCAGGGCTCTAGAGCGAGGTCTGGGGCGGCAGTAAGGCAAGGCTCGGGAGCAGGGTCTGGCGCGGAGTTTAGAGACCTCAGCGTAGAACGGTTAGAACGGTTGTCTCCAGCACCTGAGGTAAGTCGTGCCGGCTTTTTATTCCGTTTTTCGCGCCTTGGGAGAGTGGGGCCCAATCGGGCTTCGCGTTGCTCTGCCCGCCTCTCTGCTCTCCTTTGGCACGAGCTGATTGGCGGAGGCGTCTTTCTTTCAGAGTCCCTGCCAATCAGCGTTTCTGGATCTCCGGTTGGTTTCGCGCCAATCCTATCATCTTCCTCCTCCTCCGAGCCCAGCATGTCGGCCGGCATCCAGGTAAGTGCAGGGACTCTCACAGCAGGACCCATTTGATTGGTCCACCCCCGACAACTGATGGACCTGGAAGGGTTTCAGAGGGAGCTGGGGGTTATACCTGCAGATCTGCTACATGGTCCAGTGGAGGCCCTGGCCGCTGCCTGGAATAGGGAGGCAGCCGGGGCCTTGGACAGGATCGCGCCTGTGCGACCTCTCTTGTCCCATCAAATCCGACACTCCCCATGGTTTATGGAGGAGTTGAGGGTTTTGAAGAGGATTAAGAGACGTCTAGAGTGCCACTGGAGGAAAACAAAGAGCGAATCCGACCGAACACAAGCTAGAGCCGCTGTTAAGGCCTACCTTCTGGCGGTAAGAGCGGCGAAATGTCAATATTTCTCCGCTCTTATTGCATCCACAGAATGCCGCCCAGCAGCCCTATTCAAGATCACCCGATCCCTTTTGGGGAAAGGGCAGTCATAAATCCATCTACAGGCTCGTGCTGAGGAGTTTTCTGGGCATCTGCAGGATAAAATCTCTTGGATTCGCTCCGAGTTGGACTCCAAGCATGAGACAGAGTCTTCTGAGATACCTGGGATATGTACTTGCCCAGTTATCTGGGAACAGTTTGATCCTGTTGGACCCGAGGAAGTTGACAGGATCCTCCAGACTGTAAATGCCACCACTTGCCAATTAGATCCATGTCCCTCATGGCTGGTGAAGGCAGCTCGGGAGGTGTCATGTGGTTGGGTCGAGGCAATGGTAAATACATCCTTGTGAGAGGGGGTGTTTCCGACTGTCTCCAAGGAGGCATTGGTGCACCCCCTCCTCAAGAAACCATTGCTGGACCCTATTGTACTGGACAATTTTCATCCAGTCTCCCACCTTCCCTTTTTGGGGAAGGTGGTTGAGAAAGTGGTGGCATTGCAGCTCCAGGGGATTCTGGATGAAATGGATTATCTAGACCCCTTTCAGTCAGGTTTCAGGCCCGGATATGGGACAGAAACGGCATTGGTCACACTTATGAATGATTTCTGGCGGGAGCGGGATGGGGCAGTGCATCCATCCTTGCACTTCTTGACCTCTCAGTGGCTTTCAATACCATCGACCATGGTATCCTTTTGGGTTGGCTCAGGGAGTTGGGGGTGGGCAGCGTATTTGCCTTTGACTATACATATTTAATAATTGTATCTTATTTTATATATTGTATTTGTATTTATGTTTTTGTTTTAATAGTTCATCTTGTTGTAAACTGCCCAGAGTCCCTCCTGACAAGGGAGATGGGCAGTGATAGAAATTTGATGGATGGATGGATGGATGGATGGATGGATGGATGGATGGATGGATGAATGAATGAATATATATATATATATATATATATATATATATTCCCTTCTCCCTTCTCCCAGACAGCAACATCAGGAAGGAGTATGAGAAGCTGGAGAAGTACCAGGGCCTTAAGGAGGAACTGGAGAGGATGTGGAAAGTGAAGGCCAAAGTGGTCCCAGTGGTGGTAGGAGCACTCGGGGCTGTGACTCCTAAGCTGGGAGAGTGGCTCCAACAGATCCCAGGAGCAACATCAGAGCTCTCTGTCCAGAAGAGTGCAATGCTAGGAACAGCTAAGATACTGTGCAGAACCCTCAAACTCCCAGGCCTCTGGTAGAGGACCCGAGGTTGAGGAAGACATATACCACCCATAGGGGTGAGAGGGGAATTTTTTTTATATCAACCTAAATGCTATTGACTATATTAAGGTCTCCAAGTGAAGGAACACAGAAGACATTCAGGATAGGAACAGCAGGTATGTCCAGTCCCACCATCCTGATTGCTACCCCAATGTGTTTATGTGTACATTTGAGAACCTCTCCCTAAACCTATGTCATTTAGGTTCCTAACCTAATACAAGCATATATTGATTATGGAATACCAGTACATTTGATGGTCCAGATTTGAGATGGGTGGTATAACCTATTTCATGAAGAACCTGAGTTAGACAACTAGAGACATAATGCAGTCTTAAGAACGTTTATTGGGGGGGTAATCCCTATTCAGTTTAATGGAGAAAACGTCTTAGTGAACTTTAGTCAAAGCCATAATATGTCACCGCACTTTGTATTTATAGCATAAAGGATCATTCTTTAACAGAAGGAACTCCTTTATAGATTATTGTGGAACAAAAGCTAAAGCTATGGTACCTGGCAAAGATGAATATAATGCATAATTTGTCATTTTATTTACATTCTTTTTATCCTACCCATCAACTCTTGTTTGCACCAACCCTTCCAAATACTTATTATTCATATGTTCCTGCTGTCGGACTGTTATATTTCACAGTTCTCCTGTGTGTCCTTCTTACGCACTGAATCCATTCATCTTATTATAATGAATTTAATCTAAAATATTATCAGTCATTTCAACATTTGTTTTCTGCTTTCCGCACAGCGAATTAAGGTAACATAGCGGCTTATTCAAAAGCCTACTGCAACCAAGGGCAACCACTCCATTGCTTTATTGTAATTTGGATCAGCCCAAGGAGCTGTAAATTTTTGTTCATGGCTAATCTGTACTGTAGTCTTGTATAAACTTGTAGCTGAATACGTGCCATTGGAAGCAGAGGAAATACTTCTGACTAAGCAGATCAGACTCAGCCTGACTTGTAGTATATGCATGTAGCCTATCTTCTACCGGATAAGCACATCTATGGTGGGAAAAAAAAGTATTTTTAATATGGATAGCAAGAAGAAATTCAACAGATGCTGAACTATCAGTATTTGCATCTTGGAAAAAATGCACTGATTCAAATTTATGTTTGTCCTGAAGCAAATGAAAGACAGAGGGAACTTCTACGCTGCTTCCATTTCACTCCAGAAATCCTCAGACCCAACTGCAGCATTACTGATTTCTTTTGATTCAAAATACTGAGAACAAGGAATGAGAATCCCTGCTCTGTCCTGAACTTCTGCAAGTCCTGCAGCAACAAGAATTGTCTCAGTCCTCATTCCATGCAAAAGAGAAAGTAGGAAGGGAAGGGAAGATCAGACTAAACTACTCTGACATTTGACAAGTTGACTCTTCCACAGGGCTGAAGAGAGACAAGAAAAGGACAAAACTCTTGTAATATTCACATTTCCAGCTTTTTTGACTACCAAGTGGGCTGCAAAGCCATCAAAATAACCTTTTCCTTATAGAACATGCACCTCAAATGGCTGGAAGAAGGATGAGGCAAGAGTTCCCTCCAATGGAGAAATGAAGCCACGCTATCTCAACAAAACAAAACAACAAAACAAAACAAAACAAAACAAGCTAAGATTCTATTTGAGGAAAGTTGTTTATTTCATTTCTTTTTCAATGCAGCAATTCTTTCTAACTTACAAAAAGCAGAAAAACAGTCAGAACCACAACTTTCCAATAATATATAAAAAAGTAAAGTCTCTTTTAACTCATCCATTGTTTTCTTGGCAGCAATACAGAAAGGGTTTGCCATTCCCTTTTCAACATTTTTTTTTATTTTTAATTTCCCAATCTAGCCTACTGCTTTGGGATTTCCTCATAGTCTCCCAAGCAAGTATGAGGCAGAGCCAATCCTGCTGAACATTTTAAGTTTGACTGGATTTGGCTAGGTTGCAACCCGAGTGCCAGTAATATATAATATTATTAATCATAACTGATTTTACCAATCTTTGTAAGCTGCTTACAAAATAAAATCAAGTTTGTTAAATAAATATATGGTTTATCATCTTCATGCGTTGATAGTACTCTTTTCTCCAGTTAAGAGACATTAGAATTGCTTGCTATAAAATGATACTTTTAGGAAAGTGATCTTTATTGGAATGAGTTTTCCAATTCATTTGTCAATGCCATATATACCATTATTGTCATAGTGTTGTACAGAAGAAAGTCAGATACTGGAAGAGTTTAGGGCACAGTACTTACAAATAATCCAACTTTATGTTGCCTTTATAATTAAATTGGAGGGTGCTCAACAGGCAATTTAGGACAATTCAGGTGGATATGTGACTCCTCATAGAGTCACAGTTTCCACTAAGGTCAAAATGAAGTTAAGAGTAATCAGTAGTTGGGCAGAGAAGGGTAAATGGTGCTCTGCAAGCAGAAGGGAAGCCAACTCACCTAGGAAAAGTAACTTCAAACACAAACCCAAGAGAAAGCAGTAAAAGTAAACTGCTTCAGTATTGTTATCAAGTAAACTGGGAAAATGGCTGGATCATTTAGATAAATTTAAGTGTTGGATGATGAGACACCCCCCCCCATCAGTTACTCTAGCTACTGTGAAAAACATCAGTTATAACAGCCCAGATCAAAGCAACTAATTCCTCAACAGAAATGAAGCATAGTAAATTGGATGTTCTAGGGATAAGGGAAGTTAAGTAGACTGGAACAGGCCACTTTAAATCGTATGACTACACCATATGCTATCCAGGGCATGAGACTGCACAAAAGAATACAGTGGCAGAGATACTTGGAAAGGGCAATATTAGATATGTGCTTAGAACTAACCCCATAAACAATGAAATTTCTATCAAAATTAGTGGATACTGGGTGAATAACAAGGTTTTACAATTATATACTTCTGCATTTGTAGTGATGCATCTGAATCTGCAGTGGTGGAAGAAACTGAAGAATTTAATGGTAAGCTGCAAGAAGTGCTAATTGCTGCAATTAGAAAGTTTGTAATACTACTAATGAGTGATTGGAATTCAGAAGTTTGAGAAATGAGGGAACCTAAAACTACAGGAAGATTTGGACTAGGTACGTAAATGCAAAAATGCAGGAGATGGGTTTTGTGAAGAGAATTTTTTCTTTGTTTTCAACAACTAACATAAATGCAGACAATATATATGGCTGTAATCTGATAGGCGATATGATAATCGAATAATTGAATAATGCAAAATAAAAGATGGAGAAAAGTAATCAAGTCAGCCAGGATACTTCCAGGTACAGATTGTGGAACATACCATGAATTATTGCTGTCAGATATTTGGGATAAACTTAGAAAATTACAAAAGGATGTTTGCTTTGAGGACATGGAGTTAGACTATAAGATGAATGTAAGGAAAATATTCAGTACACCTATATAAAAGAGACCTTGAGGAACAGTGGGAAGAGAAAAGAGACATGGTGAAATCTTTCTGTGATATAATAATTGGATATGCGTTTGTGTGACTGGGTGTATAACAACTCATAGGAATAAATATGGAAAAAGAGTACTGGATGTGGCCTATTTATTGGAAATGTTCGGTGTATATTCCTTTATCAAAGAGAGAGATGTAAGAGAATATGCACTTTTTTTACTTAAGACCTTACACAGAAGAGATGGAGACAGAAACACAAAATGAAGCACAAGTTTCAGAAAAGTTAGGAGAACATGAGGTCAGACCACTAACATAAGATGGATATTGGAGCCAGCAAGAGAATATAGCTTTGTTTTATTGATTGTAATAAGACATTTGATTGTGAGACCATGCCAGAACTCCTGATTAACGTCTGATTTTTTTACTAATGGATCTTTACAATAAACAAGAAGCTATACAGGAAATGGGTGTGAAGGGAGTGAGACAAGTGTGTGTATTATCCATGCAGTATATCTGTTTAATTTGTACAGAAAATATATAAGAAAAGCAGAATTGTATGATATAACAGCTGGAACCAAAATGGGAAGTGGAAGCACTAAAAAATCTAAGATATGCAAAAAATGTCACTTTGTTAGATGAGAGTAAATAAGAGTTAGAAGAGCTCATTAGAAATGTAAAAATAGAAAGTGAAAAATCTGGATTAAATATGTTAAATATTAAGAAGACTAAGGTAATGTCAACCCATTTGCTTACTAAAGTTACTGTTGGCAATTCATATGTGAAGCTGGTAGATACTTTATTTTCTTGGGCTCAAGAATAGACAAAAAATGAGAGTGTGCTGAAGCAGTAAAGGGGAGACTATTCATAGACAAGATCATGAAGGATGTTTTTATGCATCAAAGATCGAAATAGTTAAAGCAATGCTTCCCCCCACCCCAGTGGAAAAGAATGGGATTGAAAAAGAGTGAGAAGAAGAAATACACTTCCAAATTACAGATATGAGGACAGTTACTAAGAGTACCATGTCTTACAAGATGAACCAATCAATAGTTCCTGGAAGAAATAGTCCGACTGCTCCATTGAGGTAATGATAAGCAAGGAGAAAGTCACATTATTTGGGCAAGTGGTGAGAGCAGATGGTGAACTAGAAGAAATAACTATGCTTGGGAAGACTGAGAAAGTAGGAGGAGAAAAGAAAGGATAAATGGATTGCCAGGGTCAGAAAGATAATTGGATTATCCTTGGATGAATTATGGATAGGCTGACCATATTTCAATGTATTGTTGAAGGCCGGAGTTCGATGGCTGTTGTGGGTCTTCCGGGCTGTGTGGCCGTGTTCTGGAAGTTGTGGTTCCTAACGTTTCGCCAGCATCTGTGGCCGGCATCTTCAGAGGGCAAGGGCACAGACAGAAGCGAAATCTCTGTGCCAAGGTAGAGTCAACAGCCCACAACAGCCATTGACCATATTTCCTTGGGGGGGAAATGGGACCCTAACCTACCCACGGCTCGCCGGACAAAGTGGGTGTGCGCACGTGTGTGCGTGCGCATGCGCACGGACACGGGCACGCTTCACCGCAGGAACTTTAAAAAACGGGACAAAATGGATATTTTTCTTAAAACGACGGGACGGTCGGGAATGTTTTAAAAAACGGGACTGTCCTGATCAAAACAGGATGTATGGTCAGCCTAATTATGGATTGTCACCAGGGAAAGACTGAATTGGTGAGCATTTATCCATACTATTGCCAGGAGTTGGGCCTGACATGATGACACTCACCTAAGTGTTTCAAAGACTTCAGTCAAACTTTTTGTAGCTATTATTTACTTGGTAAAATGCCCTAAGCTAAATTGTTTGTTAATTTGACTTTAGAGAGTTGATTCCTCACAGCTCTACATAATGGTTTAAATGAAACATGGTTGTCAGTTGGTTGGACTTTATCCCTGTAGGGTAGTTTTCCTTAGCTAAATCTATTATTGCAAACCACCTCTTTCAGTGGCCACCTCTGGGAGCTTTCCATTGCAATCCTATGCATGTCTAATTAGGCATTAGGTCCATTGAATTTAACAGGACCTGCTCCTTTATAAGCCTGTGTAGAATTGCAGTCTGAATATGACTTGGACACATGTTATGAGATGTGTATTTCCATGCCATTTGTAATCCATTATTTTGGATAACCTTTGCTTGTGAAATAGGAAGTCACTGAGGAATGTTTCAGCTTATTTGGAATAGAGGAATGTCAGATGACTTCACATTAAAAGCTAGTAGATAAAGTATTTGAGTATTATATATGCTTTCTTAGCCAAAAACAAAAAAGCTTAAACATAAAAAATAAATAAAAAATAAAAATGGCAGTGGAGGAACATAATGCCCAACAAGAAGACAGGGAGGGAACATTCCTGCCGCAGACTTGGTGAGCCAGTTGAAGCATTACTGAAAGAGACAATTGTGCACTAAATCAGCAACTGCAGTCCTTAAGAGTAGAACAGTACTTTAGGAAGGCTTCCCCCCTCCCAAATGAGACATTTTAAAACGTATACATATTGATATGCATATATGTATGCATGGAATGTGGTGACTGTTTCTGAACCCCTTAAGGGGCATGTCGTTGTGACTAATTAATGTTTTTACCATCCTCTGACTCAGGCTGTTTTCATGCACAGTGGTCTTATGGAAGGGCCTCATTAAATGGTAACGTGCATTCATTGATTGCAAAATTGAAATATATCTACTGTTATAAGTAGTAACTGTTACAACAGATGGGTTATACAGAGTACATTTACTATTCATCCTAAAAAAACCCTCTGAGAGGTAGTTTGCTATTAGCCAATTTTATAGTTCAAGAGTTACAGCTGAAGATAAAGGCAGTTTTTTATTTATTTAATTTCTATCCTGCCTTTATTATTTTTATAAATAACTCAAGGTGGCAAACATACCTAATACTCCTCTATTTTCCCCACAACAACAACCCTGTGAGGTGAGTTGGGCTGAGAGAGAGTGACTGGCCCAAGGTCACCCAGCCTGAGTTGGGCTGAGAGAGAGTGACTGGCCCAAGGTCACCCAGCCAGGTTTCATGCCTAAGGCGGGACTAGAACTCACAGACTCCTGGTTTCCCATTGGCTCCTTCCTAGGGCTGAGAGAGAGTGACTGGCCCAAGGTCACCCAGCCAGGTTTCATGCCTAAGGCGGGACTAGAACTCACAGACTCCTGGTTTCTAGCCCAGCACTTAACCACTAGACCAAACTGCTATTTAATATCTATATAAATAGATAATAGCAAACCAGCTAATTTGGAGCTACTTGCCATCAATATGTTGATAGCAACTGGCTATACTTCTCATTTACTGCAGATTTGAAATTAAACACTAGCATTTGTCTGTATCTTCAAGTTATAAAAGACTGGAAAGGTCAAAATAAACAGAAGCTGAATTCAGACAAGACATAGTTGTTACCAATACGTGGGATGGGCTTTAGGATTTGAGAGATATATCTACCCTGAAGATGGTTGTCTTACCCCTTAAGGAATAGGTTTGCAGCCTGTGGGTTCTCCTGGATCATCAGAGTTAAGGAGTGCCTTTTAGCAGCTTTGGGTGTGGGCTCATCCTCATGTCCTGTTTGCTCTGGCAGAAATCTGCTTTTCTAACCTTTTTTGATTGACAGGTCCTCATGATGGTTTGGAAGTAGTATTTTTTTTCTTCTGAAACAAAATCTCCCACAAGGACAAACTAGGACGTTTAAGGGTGGAACCTGAAAACGATGCAGTCAGAAAGAGCTATTTGCTCAGCTTCAACTGGCTCACCAAGTCTGCGGCAGGAATGTTCCCTCCCTGTCTTCTTGTTGGGCATTATGTTCCTCCACTGCCATTTTTATTTTTTATTTATTTTTGGCTTTGGCTGCAAGAGAATCCAGATCCCACACTTGTGCAGCCTATTTATTTTTCTGGGGGAGATGATTTGGACTTGGGAATATTGAACTCATGGGAAACTAAATGCAGAGGAGACTGAATTCAAGGTAGACATTATTGAGGGAGAAAGTTGAGATGGATGGCCCAAGCCCTCATCCAAATAACAACAAAAGCTTAAAAAGTATTCATCCCTTGAAAGGCTCTGAAGCACTCACATGGTAGCCACCATCCCCCATAGGACCCATGTGCTACGTTTCTTGGAAATGTATTTGCCATAAAAATATCAAACTCTTGATCTTCCATGTCTCCCAGAAGATTAAAGAATGATATTCCCATGGCTTCTGCTTTGCTGATTGTGAATTTTGGAACCTCGACTTGCAAGGCACATGCCAGTTCTTCACAAAGTCCCCAATTTATGGGGAAAGCCCCAGGCAAGACATCTTCCCCCTCATAAGTCTGCTCCTTGAATCAGAAGAGGGATTAGCTTTCACACTTAGGCTTAGCACTTTTAGAAACCTGCCATTTGGAAAGGCCCAGCTGTGGCCCTGGAGACTTGGCCCAACCATAAATAAGCAGGCAATCCAGCAGCGTAGTTTCCTGGTTCAGGGTAGACCAGGGAAGGAAATATTGATTTATGGTGCTGCTTTTTCCCAGCCATGGCACAGAAGAGAAGATGTGCAGAAAAGTAGCTCATGTACACTCCGCCCCCCACCCCAGGCAAGAAATTACTCTTATTTTTATAGTTGTGTTTTTAATATATTCTTTAAGATGCCCAGAAGTGATCAGCATATATATTTTCAAAAGAAGCAAGATAAATATATAAACAAATTGTATGTATATGGCCGAGGTAAGGCTAGAAGTTCTCTTTGGGTGAAAAGCAGTAAACAATACAATACAATACAATACAATACAATACAATACAATACAATACAATACAATACAATACAATACAATACAATACAATACAACACATGTATTACATTAATTTGCAATACATGTAAATAAAATACAACTCCAAATGTTGTGCCCACTAGATCACTGTGGCTCCCATTCATACTCTTCTGGAACTGTCTGTAAAAACTCAAAATGGAGACACCAGCAGACCCCAATTATCTCAAAGTTTTGATGGCATTTTTGATTAAGCAAGAGAGAAAAAGTAAGATGAGAAATTGCATAAAGCAGTGTCCTACTTCTCAGTTGCTGATTTCAGACCTCAATCCTACAAGCTACTTGTGTTGCACTAGGTGGCTTAACTTAGACAGAAATCAATGAGATTCTAGGATTCATGATTATACATTGCTTCACTGCTTTGCTGACCTCACTTTAGACTGTGATCTTCTCCCCAACTGATGTTCCGATGCTAATTACAAGAACAGAACTGAATCTTTCAACTGAAATGATGAGATGCCACTTTACACTATGTAGCTTGATTTTGAACTTTTTTCTTTTCTGGAAAGAGTGTGATGTTGTTTTTATTGATTTGGGAAGTGGGGATACAGTGTTGGAAGGTGACCTTGAAAAATGTGATAAGTGGCAAGAGTGCTGAAAAGCTGAATCACAAATGGTAAGGCTAAAAGCAGAGCTTCTTCCATTCCTTTGTTGAGGTTAAAGAGCTCAACGGGTCTGTGTACCATAGGCAAAAGCCTTTTCTGCAACCATCAGGTGGCCTTTTCGCCTTTCAGCTTCCATGAGAAAGTACTCATATCTGCAGAACATAAATTCCTTTAAGCGCCCTCTTTGTGCAAATATACTGTGATCCTGAGAGGAGAACAGACTTTAAGAACTCTTGCCATGAGAAAGCTTTTGGATTGTTAGAAATCTTTTCTTTCTTTCTTTCTTTCTTTCTTTCTTTCTTTCTTTCTTTCTTTCTTTCTTTCTTTCTTTACTTACTTACTTACTTACTTACTTACTTACTTACTTACTTACTTACTTACTTACTTATTTTTATTTCAAGATGTAGAAGGCCGCCCAACTCAGTGTGCCTGAGTTAACTGTTAACTAAGATAGTTGTGACTCAGATAATTGTTAATGTAAGATTTGATGCGGTGCTGAAGGGGAAACCACATAACCAGAACTGTCCATATCATTAGGTAGAGTAGGGATTGACAGCTTTTTGATAGCTGAAGCTGAACATTGGGAGTAGCAAGGGCCGCAGTGCACAGAAGAATAATGGAAAGTGGATGTGCCTGTCTCATACATAGGCAGGAGCAGCATTTTTCTGATTTCCTCTCTAGGTTTTGGGGGCAGGTTATTTGGGGATTTTAGTGATATTACACCTATTTCAGCAGTTAGACTTCAGTTTTAATGTTTTATAAAGGTAACAACCCTGGTGCCAATTTTCAGCAATTAAAAAGAATCTTCTGGGGCCATTCGGGAAAGCATTTGGGAGCCACATAAAGCCCTACAGTCTGTGTTGCCTGCCAATGAGGTCTCAAATGCCCTTTCCCCCCAGGATGAAACAGCTGTTCAGGTATCAGGTACTGGTGTGGCCATTGCAGCTGCCTAGGGATCCCTTGTTGTCCTATCGATGATACAGAGGCTGAATGGTGCCTCCTAAATCACATGGCTGTTTCATGAAGGTGGAAAGCTTTGGCGCCACTGCTAACACTGAAAGAAGGATTCAACTGCCAGTCCAGTCAGATTTTGATATGGAATGGAGAGGCAGGCAATCTCTTTGATTCTGGTAGCAAAATGTCTTGGGTAGCCTTGAAAGAAACCACCACCAGCATTTTGTCCTCAGTGCTTCAGACTATATGTCATGATTTCTCAAGGATATTTATGTTTCTTGTCAACACTTCTTGTTACTGACTGAACAATCAAACAGATCTGTGCATAAGCATAATGCACAGATCCCAGTTCTGAAAATAAAAGTATGTGTACTTTGTCAGAGTTGGAAGACATTTATATTTATTATAAGGTATAGAATAATAATGTTAATACTAAATATATCCAAGGATTGTTGTTTAAACCTTAAGAAGAACTCCATATTTCCATGCCCAAATACAGAATGGAATCTAAAGCGTGACCTTGCTAAATTGAAATCAGTGATTTGATTTCCTTTTTTTTTTACAAACACAGTTGAATTTACTATTTTAAATATATTATATTTCAATAATATAGTTACAGTATAAGAATGGTTATGGCTCATAATTATTGTGCTGATTAGTTATTAAAACTGACCAATAGCAAATAGGCAACAGCTGGTCTTGAACTGTTTTATAAAAGAGGAAGACAATATAAATAAATCACTATTTATTCATTGTTATTATTATTGTTATTTTGGTGCCTTCGAGTCAGTGTTGACTCCTGGTGACTGACTGGACTAGTCCCTGCAGTTTTATTGGCAAGGTTTTTCAGAAGTGGCTTGCCCTTGCTTGCTTCCTAGGGCTGAGAGAGAGGGACTGGCCCAAGGTCACCCAGCTGGCTTTGTGCCTAAGGCAGGGTTGAAACTCATGGTCTCCCAGTTTCTAGCCTGATGCCTTAACCCAGAGATTTCCAAACTTTTCATGTTGGTGACACACTTTTTAGACATGCATAATTTCACGACACACTCTTACAGCAGGGCACAAGGCAGGCACTAATACCTGCGCGAAATCACAGCAGGTTTGGAGGCAGCAAGGCACAAGGCAGGCACTAGCACCTGCGCGGAATCCTGGCAGGGCTTGGAGGCAGCAGCAGCCATGACACACCCAGACACTTCAGCCGACACACTAACGTGTCCCGATACACAGTTTGGAAAGCTCTGCCTTAACCACTACACCAAACTGGCTCTCTCATTCATCTTATTAAATGAATAATAATAATAATGCTCCTTAAAACTGTACTATTATAGTAAACAACTAAAAAAAGTATGTTTCTAGAATTCTGAGTTATGTGGGAAAACCATGGGTCACCTTTTAATAGTAGTCATATGAGGCATTTTGAAGAATCCAAGGTCCATTCTGTCCCTAGTCATTCACTGCACTGTTGTTCCTGTAGAAGCTAGAATTGAGACTTAGGTAGAGGTCTCAATGACATAGTGGGAGGTTGGATATCCTAAAGCTAAAAGATAAAGTATCCTTTCATTTGGTGACTCTGCACATCTACTGTATCTAATTGTCTTAGTAATGAAATGGTTTGCCATTGCCTTCTTCCTACATTCTTTTCTCCTCAGCTTCTCTGCCTAGCTCCTGAATTACCTTGATGGTCTCCCATTCCAATACTAACTAGCTTCAACCCTGCTTAGCTTTTCAAGTTCAACCAAGATCACCTAGATGCTACCTGTCATGGGGGGCTTGGGCTCGGAGTCAGAGTCAGACAACGAGAACGGGTCGCCAGCCTCTGACGGAGAGTTGGAGGGCGAGCAGACAGCTCTAGATAAACGGCCGCCTGAGGATGGACTGGACTCCATGTGCCTGGATTCCTCAGATGATGAGGATGGGCGGCCAGCCTCTGACGTAGAGTTGGAGGGCGAGCAGACAGCTCTAGATAAACGGCCACCTGAGCAGTCAGAGGAGGCGGGGCTGGTCAGCGAGCAGCAGGCACAGGCGCCGCTGATTAGTGAGGACGAAGACTCAGAGCTGCCGCCCCCTCCCAGTGCTCGAGAAAGGAGAACGGAAAGGAGAGAGGGACAGCAGAGGTCAGTGAGGCTATGCGCGAGAAAGTAGCCCCACCCTCCTAAATAAGCGCCACCCGGGTCTACCTCTATAAAAAGGGAGCCGCAAGCTCAGACTGTTCATTGGGGACAACCATCTGCTTACCGGACTCCATGTGCCTGGACTCCTGATCGGAAAACCTCATGACTCTTGGACTCACTTGACTAATAGTGTTTTGAACGTGAAACTCCCTTAAGGGAAGCTCGTGGGACTTTTGGGGCTTGTTTTTGTGGAGTGTGTGCATTTGCACTCCTTTGCTGCCTGTTCATTACCTCACAAGTTTACCTCACAAGTTTCTCAGTAAAGTTTTACAACTGCCACCCTGGTGTATTGTGTGTGATTGGGCTCTGACAGTAATGTAACCAAGCTACTTAAAGAGGGTCTTTGATTTAGAAGGACTACTTGTCAACATGCAGCAAATTTGCCATGTCACAGAATCAAACCTGATAGAAGAAGGAAAATTATATTGTTTTCTTATGAGATGCCATTCTGAATCTGGCTCCATTCATTCAGTAAGCAAGTTTGCAGTCTTAGTGTCTTTTATAGTCTCACCTAGGAACATCTTAGCTCACTTCTGCATCTGATCTGACATTTAGGGAACCAGAGAGATGAAAACATTTTCCTCATCACATGGTAGCATCAGAATATTTAGTTAACAAGGGATGATTAGTGCGTATCTCTGTAAGTTATTATCACATGGTTAAGTAGATTCATTCATTCATTCCAGTTTTACATTCCTGTGTATTCAGCAATAGTGTAACAGTGGAATGATCAGAGCTTATTCATGGGAATTGTTCCTGAATAGGCAATGGCTAAAATATCTCGGTCTTTTTGCCTTACCTTTTATTATTTTCATCTTTATCAACAGAAAATTCAGCCTGATTTTTTATTTATTTTTAAAAATGTTTTATGAAGTCCTCTGCTTTTCAATTCATTATATTTGGAAAGCTTGTCCCCTTGGTTTGGTCTTAGCATTTTAAACCCTCCTCATTCAGAGATTCCTCTTTCTACCAGGAATGCGGGGGAAGGAGATGGTGGTAGGACCTAGTAACGTAGCAAAGATGAGATGTTGCCATCAGAATAGCACAAAACAAGGAATCTGCCACAGGCCACAAAAACAAAACAAACCAAACCAAAAAGAGTGGGAGGAACAGCAGTTGCAGCCTGTGAGATACAGGGAATGGAAGCAAAAAAGCTGTGGAAGAGACAGAGGTCACAACCTGTAGATTATAGCTTTCCAAACTGTGTGTCGCGACACTTTAGTGTGTCGCGACACACAGTTTAGTGTGTCGTGACACAACCCGGAAGTGGACGTGCACAGCGGCGGCACGGGGGGGGGGGTGCACGGTGGCGTTGTGTATGGCGGCGGCAGCGACGACGGCAGCGGCACGCCATCAGCACTTCCACGTTTTAGCAGAAAACGAGGCCGCCACCGCTGTTCACGCCACCGCCACCTCGCACGCCCACGTGCCGCCACCGCTACCACCGTTGGTGTGTCGCCAATGGCGGCAGTTTGGAAAGCACTGCTGTAGATCAATGTTGAAGGGAAAAGACTGCAGGCCAGCACAGCAGCAGCAGCATAAGCATCAGAGAGAGCCACTTGCCAAGGGCCCTGAATAAAAGCTGTAGGCCACTGAAGCAGCAGGAAAGCAGGAGATTCCGAGGGAAGCAGAACTGTGTGTGATGATGAGTCAAGGGTTGGAAAGGGTGGGCTGGAAATATTATTTCTGGTTCGTGTGCTTTTTCTGAGATGACTCTATCCCAGGTGGTTGGTAGATTTATTTGTGTGTTAATATTAAAGCTTTGAAGGCTGTTCATTTTTAAGTCTATTGTCAGGAAGAGGTTCAGAGAGTTTGGGGATTCTTGCCATGTCATTCAGAAATGAATAATTAATATAAGAAAGAGTTGAAGCTGTAGAGTCAGTTAGATACTTGGTGTTTAGATGTTTTGGAGAACTCATTAAAATGTTTATCTTGTACTATAATATACTGTATCTTAAAGGAAAATAGGTTTTAAAAACGTCAACCCCAAAATAATAATCACCAACTATCAATTGTTTAAAATGTTTTGCATCTCATGTTTGGGGAAGAAGAATCAGTTTTTTATGTTGGAACTTCGGTAGTGCTTTTTTGTTTTAGTTTCCATGCTGGTTGTCATATAAGGTTACGGGTTTGATGTTCTCAGTGCAATTTTGATGAACAGCCAAAACTAGCATTTAATATATGAGAAAGAGAGAGGGGAAGATCTCAAGTTTTCAAAGAATTTGGCTGGGTCAAAGTTTAGACTGAAAATTACTACTTTCCATGAGACATACCTCCGGATATATTTAAATATACTCAGGACTGCATAGGGTTGCATTTCCCTGTTAATTTTTTTTCTAAGATTTTTTTTTAACTTGGAGCAAATTTAATCCCCATGAGAGAAGAATTCAAAATAACTTCTCCAAGTCACATGCTGTGGATTTAAACATTTTAAAAAACAGTAATAGTTTTTGTATTCACATAACACACTATGCCTGAACAAATATGGCTTAAAAGCATGGACTGGTTCCCACAATCTAAAGAATTAACAGCAGCCCAACCCTATTTTAACCTGGTCTAACATGTGTGAAACCAGCCATACTGTGGCATAAGCATCTTTGGGTCTAAATATATGCAATGTAGCCTAGTCACAGAACTGGGGTCTTCTTCTTATAAAATATTATGGGATGATTTTAGCAGAAAATTTATAGACCTCTAACATATTGGGTATTTGCCAAATGAGACCTAATCTCAGAGCAGTGTCATTAAAAATATATTTGGTTTGAGTATTCTTTTCACATGATCAGTCATTTCTTGACAATAATGAGTTCTTGAAATTCATGATTATGAGATCTGCCTTGCCAAACTGGGACTCAAACAGCATGCTTATCAAAACAAGTAGTATAAACTTGGCAAAGGCAACACTTTCTCCTAGCCAACCATACTTTTATTTCACATAACAAAAAAAACCCCACAACCCTTAAGACTTAACTTTGTTATTGTGTTTAAAGAAAAACAACATTTCACACAGCATTCCTCCACGCTTAAGCCAAAGTCAACAGAATTTGGTACCTTTCCATCTGAAATGATAATGGACGTATTCACAGAAAGTTCACGATGTTCCACATTTCCCTCTCCTTGTAGCACCTTTTTCCCAGCATGCAAATTGCTTGCTTGGGGATAAGTTTCCAAAGGAGAATCATAGACACATTTTCCTTTGTTATCGCTCTTCTCTACATGTACAAGAGTATTGTATCTGGAATAGCCAAAAAGTGAACTTTATTAAATTGAGGGCTGTACCAAATACTCTCCAGTTACAATTTTCAGGCCAAATGTGGCAGGGGATGAGATGGGTGGCCACAAATAGTTTCCCCTCTCCAACGCCCCCCCCCCCCATTTTGCCTGTTAACATTTCCTTTTTTAAAAAAACTGAGCACTTAATGCCTTTGTTCTTCTTTCTAAATGTTATTGCAGCTACTTTAACTTTTCCCTCAATGATCATTGGTTGTTTTCTTCCTGGATTGGTCACATGATTGACCTTAATCAATCAAGAACAGTACACTGATCAGGAATTATGTTACCATTTTATATGACTATTTAAATTATGTAATGATATCACAAAGAAAAAGAAGAAGAGGCCCCAAAAGGGCCCTGAAGTAACAAACCAAGCATATTTGCCACAATTTTGAATTTAGGAAGTTGGTATTTATTGGCTGCTTTTATTTTTTTCATTCATAGTGATGATTCTTAACTGTATAGTGCCCTTATGAGACTGGTTAGTCTGAGAAATGTTTCACAGTGGGATTGGAAATTGAAGCTGGGCTTGTAGTTTGATTGGACATCACTTTCTGCATGCTAAGTATGGCATTACAGCATCGTATAATAGAATTAAGCATGCCAGATACTTAGACCATTTTTCTGTCAGAGGGAACTATGTACTTAGGCTGTCATGCAGAATGTGTAGAATTGGTTGTTATCAACACCCTACAGAACAGTGTTTCTCAACCTTGGCAACCTTAAGATGTATGGACTTCAACTCCCAAAATTGGCTGGCTGGGAAATTCTGGGAGTTGCAGTCCACACATCTTAAAGTTTGTCAAGGTTGAGAAACACTGCTCTAGGCCATGTGGCTGAAGGGTTAGAAATCTCAGAGATATTTAATTCCAATGTCTTTATGAGACCTTTACCTGTCTTGCACTGTAAAAAGAAATATGTATGGTGGCTAGGCCCGCAACTAGGGTCTGTGTCACCCGGGGCAAACATGGATTCCGCGCCCCCCCCCAGTCAGTATACAAATACTATTTTGTCATTTTGGCGCCCCCCAGCGCAGCGCCCAGGGCACATGCCCCGCTTGCCCCCCCCCCCAGTTGCGGCCCTGATGGTGGGCAGGGTCAAGATGACAGAAAGACACTTCTTCCTGTAGGAAGGGACAGGAAATAACAGAGTAGCAACAGAATTATTAGCAACAGAAGCAGGGTCAGTGGTGGGTTTAATGAATGTTCCATCCAAGAATGTTGCTAGAGTCATGGGACTTCATTGAAGTCAGTGTTGTAGATAGTCTTAAATGAACCTAAATGTGATAAACTGCTGAAGGAAAAGCTTAGGAGTAGTACAACCCCAAGCTGAAATGCAAATAAAGTAATGGAAGTAAATGGATTGAAAGTAAGATTACATTTAGTAATTAAAACCAGATCACAACATGATGTGGGTTTCTGCTCCACTTCTTCCTCTGTGTCTGGCCACAACAGTATCCTCAACCAAAACCTATGGGGAAAAATCTGTAACAAAGTTTTTCTGATATAGGGACAGCCCACGTATTCCTCCTTTTGAATATTAATTATGTACATAAACATAGAAAGTGTGGCTTATTCTTAAATGCCAAGTACCTGCACTTTAATTGTAATAAGAGACTTCAGTGACAACAGTCTATCTCAACTTTGAATTAAATATGCACATAATTAAAAGATTTTACAATGCAATTATTAGCAACAGAACACACTCTGTTTAGGATATAATTCATTATTGTTTTGAAAATACAGAAACATACAGTGCCGCCCTATGGATAGCTATTTGGTAATAAGTCTCTTTGAGTTTACTGGAACTTATGTCCAAGTAAGCATGAAGAGAGTCTAGCCTTAAATTACTAATAGTTTCAGACAACAATATTTCCGATCCATTATGAAAGCAAAATTAGTAAGATCTAATACTACCATAATTTTTTTAAAAAAAATCATAATTGTTTTTCAAATTACTCTTCTTTTTCCTCTCCCTCCCCCGCCTCTTGTCTGGAGTCAGATGGCCTCTTATAATTGCAGTATCAAATCTTTGCCTCAATTTTCAACTGCAGGTGATTTCAAATGATTAAAGATGCACAACAGGGAATAAACAAAAATGCTTACATGCAATTATTTTTAATTAGTATTTGGCTATAAAGTGTATGCCTTCATAAAAAAGTCTGTTATTCACATAAACATCTGTTACCATACACACAAGGAAACACACTGTAAGTCTGTCATCACATCACCAAAACAGAAAATACTAAGGAAGGCCAGACAGGAAAGCCAACACTTGGGGTTTGAAACAAAAGATATAAGCATAACGGTCAAAACAGACACTGCACCACACCTTTCAATTAAGGCAGTTGACAATCAAAGGAAGAACTGTTGCCATTGGAATTATACATGAAAAAAAGTTAAAATAGATGGAATTATTTTTTGGGAAACAATGGAATTCCACAAGCCTACAGTGATTTCTAACCCTTTTACTAATCTTGTACTTGTATGCATAATCAAAAGGTTTCCTGTTTGTGTAGCATTCATCAATTTCTGATTTTTTTTTAAGAAGAAGAAAAAACTATTTACAACACATTAAAAATAAATAGCTACACTGTGACAAACATATAAAACCTGAGAACTGCATTTAGGTCGTATCCAGAAGTTGAATGGTTGGGCAGCTGGGAGAAGAGCTGTTTCAAAGGATGAGTCATGCTTGGAGCTACAGTGGTAGTTTCTGTGCGAGGCTGACAGCCGAACGAGATGTTCAGTAGGAAGCACAATTCTGAGAAATGTGGTTTTTGGTGGGCAGATCAACAGTGGGATATGAATTGCAGTGATGTGGGAGAAGAGGTGCTGAATCTTTCCACGTCCATGTCAGTTTCTTGTATGGCACTTTTATTGCTGTTTTCCCCTCAATGGTGGGTCTCACAATGCTAGATCTACAGTTTGCTTTCAGACCTTTAGATTCTATGGCTGGATTTACTCTTCTTGCTAAACCGAAATATGGCATTGATTTTATTTTAGTATGGTACAAAGCATTGTAGTTTATGGTTCAGTGCAGTGTGCAAACTCACATGGTTCATCAGTATCTGAGATTACCTCAAGCTAAAATGCTACCATGAAACCAAATTAATGCAATTAGAGAAGAAGGAGGAGGAGGAGTTGTTGTTATGGGCAGCCTTGGAGAACTTTATCTCTTGTACAGGTTACGAAGTATGGGCATGATTGCATATTTCTGCCATCCCTCACTTGTAAGTACTAACTCAAAAATCCTTGGTGAGCCATCCTGTTATCCATAAAGAGCCTCAGAAGTAATGCAAAGCTAGGACTAAAAAGAGTTTCTATATCTGTATGTGCTGTCACCTGGAGATGTGGAGATCAGTCTAAATCTGACTGCCAGTTTTCATGTACTATTCGGTTTTATTTTTCTCTTTACTTCTCTTTACATTTGTGGCAAAACCATATATACCGAGGTTTCCAACTTTCCCTGGTATGCATAGTTCTAACATAACTTTGCTCAACATATAGTTTTGCATACAGGGGTATGTTCAGGGGGGTGTCCAAAAAGTCAAAATGGCAACTGTGACTGCATAGTAGAAGCCCCCCATCACAACACACATAGAAAAGAAGTGTTGCTTCAGTCATGTGGTTGTGGCCGCCATCTTGACTTTTTGGACATTCAGATTCCCCTGTTTGTAACTATTCTACTATGTGTGTTCCTTTAAAAACACAACAGTTATATTTCTTTTTTGCATGTTGCTTTCCCAAACACATGCTTTTGGGATGACTTTTTGCACAGAAAAGGGGGCACTAGGAGATACTACATGTCAGAGTCCACTTCCATTGATAGCTATGGCCATTTTCTTTTTACATCCCAAATACCATTACTATTGTGTCTCA
Organism: Charina bottae; assembly: GCA_023362775.1. Lineage (NCBI taxonomy): Eukaryota > Metazoa > Chordata > Lepidosauria > Squamata > Charinaidae > Charina > Charina bottae. Next base: position 64,600,088 of record JALMGJ010000005.1, on the reverse strand, counting down.
GATACCCTCCTTATTCTCCTTTGCTGAGTTTCATCACCTGGATCAGGAAGCATAGGAAGAGGGTAGGGTATCAAAGATGGAGTGGATAGAAAATTATACAACTGTATTGTCTGTTCAGTTCAAAAACTATATTTGTAATATGGTGAGCTGTCCTTTCATGCTAAATATAATGTTGGAGCTGCTTTTTATTCCTAATGTTTAAAGATTTCCCCTGGATGACATTGGAAAATTTCTGCTGTAGCTGGTTTTCACCTCTTTCTCTTTCTGTCAGAACCACAGATAAGAGCACAAACTTTCTACCCCCCTTGAATGAAATGAAAAGTATCTGCTGGGAATTTGCACCTTTTAAGTCATGTCTCCTATAGTGCCACATACCATAGAAGCTGTCAATGTATCATTTTATGTTTATTTAAAAAACAGTAACTTTTATCAATCATATAACATTTCATAAAAAGAAAGGGAAAACTCTGGTGTAACAGCTATTGGCAATACATTTATTTAAACAGTGCAAAGCTTAACTATTCAGTCAGAAGCTTCAGGTAATGCTCCAGTTCAAATCTTTGCCCGTTATTTATATCTCTCTATCAGATATAACAACCAAAATTAGCCTCAATTTTGAGGTTTGCAACTGGTTACTGAAGATACAAGTTGTAAATTCATCCAGCATATAGCAGTTTCTTTGTTTACTGTCAGTGTGCTCCTTCAGGAAAGCTGGAGACCTTTAATCTCTATAAGCTTACTTTGTTTTGTAAGGTTTCTTAAGCCCAGTCATCATCTTATCTGAACAAGCAGGGCTAATGCCTAAGTGAAATTCTGAAACACCCCCAAATTACAGAGTGATAAGAATGACCCTTTGCTTGAAAGCCAATTGGAATCAGTTTTAACTTCGGATGATTTACTAGCCTTCTCCTGCAGATCTGCATTTCATATATCTTCCAAAGTGTCAGAAATATGAAAGCCATACATAATGTGAGGGAAATAGCCTAGTTCATTATTATCATTTTTATTTATTTAATGATACAGTTTTTAATCAGGAGAAACAGACAGCTGAAATTTTTTATTGCAATCATACAATGCAATCATAAATAAACATTGGAGTAGGTTGCAAGTGTAGTGGAAAATATCTGACACAAAAAGAAAAACCCTGGTAAGAATTCCATATAGAAGAGGCAGTGTCTGCAAATCAATTGACAAAGAGCTTTTTAAAAAGGAAAAGTTAGGAGAAGGGAGACAAGACAGATTGTGTGTGTGTGTGCGTGCACGGGGTGGTGGTGGCGGCTATCAGACAAGGTAGCTTCTATTTAAAAAAATGAAAATTCATTCATGGCTATGGCTGCAATTGTATGTACTGTATGCTTACTGGGAATACAAACTCAGTGGAACTTATTTTCAAAGTTGCATAGGAAGTATGCCAACTCTGAACTGAGACATGCATCTATTTGCAAACTCTCAGATGTGCCTCTAAACCAACTACTTCTACCAATTTTGCAGCAGAGAAAGTATGGGATTTCAGTTTAACAGTTCAGTGGAATGGTGAACATAGTGATACTAGAAGGCTGTCCCATTTCTCTAAAAACTGTGCTTCCTAATTGATTTTGCCCAACAATCGTTTTTGATGTTTCTAATGTTTCAATAGTAGAGAAAATGTGTAGCTCAGGTTGAATTTGTTGGTGTTCTCTGAGTTTGGTTGTTTTCTTGCAGACATTTCATTACTAATTTTATTTTCTGCTGGTCAGGGTCTGAAATAAGGATTTGACTTTGATAGTAAGATGAATAAATGTAGACCTTAAACTTGGATGCCTCATATAAGTTACTGAGGGATAAAGAAATGAAAATGAAAATTTAAATTAAGGGTGGAAATAAGAATCACAGAAACCATTCTACCAGAGCTTCAAAGTTTGGAACTAAAGGGAGGCTTCTTTGAGAAAGGGAAGACTGAGAAAATTAGAGATCTGGTGGGCTAGATTTGGTTTGTGGGATGTAAGTCTCCTACATTTCTTTGATAAAGTAATTACTAACGGTGGTGTTTTGCAATATCAACCACATGAGTTTATTTATTTATTATTTATTTATTACATTTATATCCCGCCCATCTCCCCCAAAAGGAGGGACCCTGGGCGGTTCACAACAAATTTAAAAGAATTAAAACAATAAATATCAATAATAACAATGGTACAGTGGTTATTTTATCCATATCAATAGAAAATGGAAAACTAGTACCATTACGTTGATTTCCAAAGAAAATGAAAAGGAAGTCTGGAATTTTAGCCCTCTCTGATTTAAGGCTGGTCAGTTTCCCACACAGATCCTGCCTCACATTCTCCACCCATCTCATTGACATTGACATTGGGCTCACCCACACAGCCTGCTTTCCTTGGCACAAAAAAGCTCCACTTACTGATGTATGTATGGTTTCAACATTCAGCTACATTTCCCCCTCTCCTATGCTTTGGAGAGATTAGATCTGTAGCAATACTTAATTTAATACAAAAATTAGTATAGTGATTTCTCCAGTTCTTTAACAGCACTTATCCAATGGCTGCAGTTTGGTTGCATTAATCCAGCCTGCCACTAAGTGGCACCCAAGAAATAAATCCTAACTCTTTGCTGCTACCTAGTGGTCAATAAATCAACCAGTTGATTGGACAACAGGTCAGTAATCATTTTGGAGAAATTATATGGTAGTATCTAAGGACATGAAGGGCGTGATGGCTCAGGCTTGTTGATTGGAAGGTCACAAGTTCGGACGTTCGCTCCCGCTCCCACACTCGCCCCAGCTCTTGCCAACCTAGCAATCCGAAACCATGCAAATGCATGTAGATAAATAGGTACCACTTCGGTGGGAAGGTAACAGAGTTCCGCGTGCATCATGCTGGCCACATGACCGCGGAAGTGTCTTCGGACAACGCTGGCTCTTCGGCTAACAAACGGAGATGAGCACCGGCCCCTAGAGTCAGACACAACTGTGTGGGGGAACTTTTACCTTTTTTTTTACCTAAGAACATCCCCATAGCTGAATAGGACTCTTAAAACAACCCCAAGAATACATAAGAGATGAACTGTTTGTTGCCATCTAGTGTTTCTTGGGCCAATAGGTTGACAGAACTTTTTGGGGGTGGGAATAGATTGGATGGAGCACCTAGAAACAAGCACCAGCCTGGCACACATTCTGTATAATAATTGGTTGTAGCTTATCCCAGAATTGTTAATGTTTGAATTTTGGCCAGAGAAAGCCACCAACTTTCTTATCACTCAGAGAAGCTACAGTATATAGACAACAACACAGCATCTCCCTCTTCTGGATGCACCCTTAATTGTGGTGGCAGCACAGTTTATGCCAATACGACTTCTTCCCAGCTCTTGGGAAAGAAAAAACCCATGACACATGGTGGTGACATAGTTGGACCAGGTGGCATGCTGTAGTGCCACCCCTTCCATCTGGTCCCTGGGCTTGGCATTTCTGTTGAGTTCTGTTTTGGCTATGAGGGGAACTAGAACCCTGGCTTCCACAGGCACTTCTGTGATGGTTTAAAATTGACTATCCCATCCCTGGTTTAATGCATGTAGTTGAAAGTGTAATTGAAAGGATTCACAGCTTTCTACATAAGCGCATTAAGTCATACGCCAGAGAATCAGGATATCTTTTTCCTCTTCATTTTCACATCTTCATTACACAGTCTCTGAGACAGGAGGATGAAAGAAGGAAAAATGAGGGAATTTGTCCCATCACAGCTAGGGACCTTACAAACCTAGTGGAGCTGGTGCTGGGGGGGGGAGGGGAAGGAAGTGATCTGTAGAGGTATAGGACAGACATGCACAAGCTGAAGTCCCAGGACCTCATGAAGTTCTGAAACAGTACAATGTGGTTCTTGAGACCTAAAAGAAAAATAATGAGATAGTAGGGACAATTATTAAATACAGGACTGGGAAATAAATTTATTTAATTTTTATCAAATGTAAATGAAATTTAGTTTTCAGCTCAGCTCACCCACAACATTTTAGAGTATGGCCCTGGCATCCCACTCATAGATCAACCCTCGCCCTCAGCTTAGGAAAAAAACATGCACTCTAATTTAAGAAAACCTTCCCCAAACTGGTGTCCTCCAGATGTGCTGACTAGGATATTATACAAGTTGAATTTCATTGCATCTGGAGGGCACCAAGTTGGGGAAACTGCTATAGAAGTAGGGATAAACCAACTTCTTTTGTTCAGGGCTTAGAAGAACGTACATTGTAAGCCAGTTGAGATGATCCACCTCAAAAGGTATTGGGTAAAATTTAAACTAGAATTAATCAGTGCAAGTATGGGCTTCACATTTTCAAGCCCTCTCTCCCACTTTGAATGCTTCCCTGGCTTTGGTCCCTAGGCTTGCCCTTCCTTAAATGCAGCACACCCTATTTCCTTCTGGGGCCATGGTGGCCATTGTAGCTTTGGGGGAGGAAGGGGCTGAATAAGTTTTAGAAAACCTTCCCTAGCCTTGTCTAGTACCTCCATGATGGGTGAAGAGGGAAGAAAAATGAAGACAAAGGCAGGAATGATGATTCCCCTTTTGCATTTCTATCAAACACAATAGTGTGTTTAGCTCAGTCTTCCCCAACCTGGTACCTTATAGATATATTGGACTTCAGATCCCAGGATCTCCAGCCAACATGGACCAATGAGCTTATTGATTTATGATGACAAACCCTAAAATTACATTATGTAATGCAACGTCTAGAAAGGATAGCACTCCCACGCATACAAGCCAAAGTATGGATCCGGTATGTAGATGACACCTTTGTCATAATAAAAAAGGATCAACTGGAAGAAACACATATAACCATCAACAACATCTTCAAAGGAATAAAATTCACAAGGGAAGAAGAAAACAACAACACACTACCCTTCTTGGACATCCTCATCAGTAGAGGAAATGATGGCATTCTAGAAACACAAGTCTACTGGAAATCTACCCACACTAACCAAGTGCTCCACTTGTTGTTGTTGTTCAGTCGTTCAGTCGTGTCCGACTCTTCGTGACCTCATGGACCATAGCACGCCAGGCCTTCCTGTCCTCCACTGTCTCTCGGAGTTTACTCAAATTCATGTTCATTACATCGGTGATGCTATCTAACCATCTCATCCTCTGCCGTCCCCTTCTCCTTTTGCCCTCAGTCTTTCCCAGCATCAGGGTCTTTTCCAGTGAGTCCTCTCTTCTCATTAGGTGGCCAAAGTATTTGAGCTTCAGCTTCAGCATCTGTCCTTCCAATGAGCAGTCAGGGTTGATTTCCTTTAGGATTGACTGGTTTGACCTCCTTGCAGTCCAAGGGACTCTCAAGAGTCTTCTCCAGCACCACAGCTCGAAAGCATCAATTCTTCGGCGCTCAGCCTTCCTTATGGTCCAACTCTCACAGCCATACATTGCTACTGGAAAAACCATAGCTTTAACTATACGGACCTTTGTCGGCAAGGTGATGTCTCTGCTTTTTAATATGCTGTCTAGGTTTGCCATAGCTTTCCTTCCAAGGAGCAAGCGTCTTTTAATTTCATGGCTGCAGTCACCGTCTGCGGTGATCTTGGAGCCCAAGAAAATAAAATCTGTCACTGCTTCCATTTCTTCCCCTTCTATTTGCCAGGAAGTGATGGGACCAGATGCCATGATCTGGGTTTTTTTAATGTTGAGTTTCAAGCCAGCTTTTGCACTCTCCTCTTTCACCCTCATCAAGAGGCTCTTTAGTTCCTCTTCACTTTCTGCCATTAGGGTGGTATCGTCTGCATATCTGAGGTTGTTGATATTTCTCCCGGCAATCTTAACTCCGGCTTGTGATTCATCCAGCCCGGCATTTCTCATGATGTACTCTGCATATAAGTTAAATAAGCAGGGTGATAATATACAGCCTTGTCGTACTCCACTACCAAAGCAATAACCCAACCTCCCACAAGAGGAGCTGTGTAAGAACACAATTCAGACGAGCACAAACGCACTGCAGCAACCCAGAACACCAGAAAAAGGAAACAGACCACTTATATAGCATCTTTCAGCAAAATGGATACCCACGCAACTTGATCAAAAGTGCCTGACCACTCAACCCACCACAGCAAAACCAACAGAAGCTATGAAAAGGATTACACTGCCATACATCAGAAACATCTCAGAAACTACCAATAGATTGGTACAACCACACGGCATCACCGTAGCACACAAACCAACCAGAACCCTTCAGAACATCGTAAGTAACCCAAGAGACCCAGTAGCCCAAGAAGAAAAAACAGGAGTTATCTACAACATACAGTGTAAGGACTGTAACAGCCACAATGTAGGACAGACTGGCAGAAGACTAGCAGAACGCATCCACGAACACCAACTAGCAGTCAGAAGACATGATGAAAACTCCTTAATCTCACAACACATGGACAGACTTAACCATACTTTCAACTGGAAAACTGTGAGCATCTTAAACCAAGCCAAATCCAAAAATGTTAGAGAATTCCTGGAAGCTTGGCACTCAGACAAAGCAGCCATCAACAGACACATAGAGGTAAACAACATTTACATACCATTCATAAGAGACAATAGAAAAGCCAGAAGACCAGAACACCTCCTTGCCAGAAATCATCACCCAGATATGCAAAGATTAACACCAGGATTAGCACCAGAGGAACAATCAAACAGCACAATATACCCTAATCAAGGAACTATTAACTCAGTCAATCAACCAAGTAGCAAACAACAGCCAAATCAAGGAACTACTAAGGAGAGAACAACACCCCCACCAACACAAGCAGGACAAGCCAGAGTCCCCTTTAGGGGAGACTGTGCGGTGATAGAAGCTGAAAGATAAATAAATAAAATGTAAACAGAGAGCAAGTCCCACTCCCTTTTCGCACTGAAGATGTTGCCTAGTCTGGCAATGAAACATCTGCAAGAAAACAACAAGGCTCAGAGAGCACCAAGGGCTCCACATTACATTATTCATCCAGTATGTTTCATTTAACAGAGTCTTCATGGGAGAGCTTGTATGTGTGTGTGGCAATATTTGAAATTTAGAAATAATAATTAGAAACAGACAATCTATGGCTGATAGTTTTCTCTGGATTTTTTTCTTTCATATATTATATTCAGCTGCTAATAAGATTCAAATTACTTTTTTCTCATTACTCTACAGAACTGTGCTTTTTCTATTGAGTCACAAAAGAAAGTTCTTTGTTTATTCCACTCATATTTATATATATGTCCATCCAGCTGTGCTCTGACTTGTTTTATGTACCATGTGTTGCTTAAATGAATAGCAGTTTTTCAGTTTTATTTCCAGTTTTTGCATGCAGTTACCCAACCTAGATATTATTCCAGCTGTTAAGTGCATTTCAACCCCCATTATTTTTTTTAATCATCCACTCCGAAGGCTTGACATTGTTGCTGTTGTTTATTATTATTTTATCTTCATCACAATCTGACATTAACTAACAAATGTTCCAAATGTCAAACTATACAAGGATAAAATCCAAGCGTGCTCATTGTACCACAACTCCTGCAGGGGCTGGTTTTATTCTTAACAACAACAATAATTATCTCATAAACTGTACACTATAAATTGTTTTTTTCCCCACAATAATAATGCCAGAAGACAAATCTCAACTTTGTCACTAAATTTCTTGATTGAAAAAAAAATTGTGCAGAAACATGGGATTAATGAATTTGCTTTTGCTGTTTAGATAGGAATAAAGCTTAAATAGGATTAAATTACTCATGAGTTATAGCAGGATACAAGATTGATATCCTCATTTATTTTTACTGTCTTACATTTTAAAGGTGACTAATCTAATTGGGTTTTTTGTTTTGTTTCTTCAGGAAACATATCATCTCGTAATACTTCATAAAGGTAATTATTTACTTATGACAGAGAAGCAGTAATAGTTAGTAATGCTTCCCATAAATTTGTACAGGGAACCATACAGCTCATAGGGAAAGTGCAAATGTATAACTGATCTGAATGATTCCAAACAAAGCTGAGAAGCCGATTCAAAAGGTTCAATAGGGCTCACTCACCCTTAGGAAAGTAAAAGAATTTAGCCACAAATTTAATGGGGGGTTGATTTTGGCTTCTGCTCTACCAGACTTTTCAGAATCATGGACATTGCCATCAGATGAAATCTGGATAGCGTTTACTTTTTCCATATCAAAAATTGCAAAAAAAAAGTCTGAAAAATTGCACTACTGAATACTGCATGTGGATTTATTTATTTATTTATTGGGAAGATTACATTTGGGAAATGTATATTTGAAAATTAGTGTCAGAAAAATGTATGAGTCGAAGAATGACAGTTGGATAATTTAAATTTAAAAAAAAGTTTTCTCCAAAAACTCCAAAAAGCTCAGGTTTATAGAGTTTAGGGGAAGGCATGTTAGGCAATTTTTGTTACGATTAAAAAGGAATCTGCTTTAAAAAAAACAGTCTGGCTGGAATAGTGTCCTGCTAATATGCAGAGTAAATTGGACTGGATGTTTACTCTCTGCGTGCATATCCTCAATAAATATGTTTAGGATCCCCACATACAAACCTGACCTTTGTTACAAACCTACTAAATGTCCTAGAGCAGGTGTGTCCAACCTGCAGCCCACAGGCCACATGTGGTCCTGAACACCTACTAATGCAACCCAAAAAAATCGTAAACTTTTAACATTATTTTGCAATTTTTTTCATGACTCGATTGTGCGGTGCTCGAGCACGGACTGCGTAGGTAGAAACAACGAAATGCTGTGTAGGGGAGGGGGCAGTGCAGTGCTGCCGCCGCCACTGCCCACTACACGCATCAGCTTGTGGCAACTTGGCATTATATATAATATTCCAACCTACCTACACGTGTTCTGTGATGACTGGCATTTATTGTTATTATTATTAAGTAGACATGTAAGTTTTCTTGTTTGATTATTAAACTTTGCTTTGTTTATTTGCCTACCTAAAAATTTACGATGGGTTTGTTGTGTTATTTCTTAAAAAAAATATTTATTCCTAAATCAATTTATTCCAGCATGGCTTCAATGTCGTTTCAACAGAAAACAGAACCCAAAAAAGAAAAGAAAAAAAGAAAAATTGTGGATGAAGGAAGAGTATTCAGCGAAAAATGGACAGATGAGTACTTTTTTGTCGAGGCAAGTACTAAGGCACTATGCTTAATTTGTAGGGAAAATGTGTCAGTTTTCAAATACTACAATTTGAAAAGGCATTATACAGAAAAACATGCTGCCAAATTCGAAGCATATCAAGGAATTTGTCGTAAAGAAAAAAAGTCTGTCGTCTCAACAATTTTTTTTAAAAAAGTCACAACTCAGAAGGACTCTATTATAAAAGCTAGTTATTTGGTAGCAAATCTGATTGCAAAAAATCAAAACCATTTACTGATGGTGAGTTTATTAAGCAAGGTATGGAAAGTGTCGCAGATATAATTTGTCCTGATAAAAGAAAGTGATTTTTCTAAAAATCAGTTTGTCTCAACAGAGTATAGCCAGGCAAATTGAAGAAATAGGAAAATCTATCAAAAGAGGTTTGAAGAGTAAAGCTGCTAATTTCAAATTTTATGCTTTGGTGATGGATGAAAGTACTGATGCTACAGATATGGCTCAACTTGCCATTTTTATTAGAGGTATTGATAACGAATATAATGTCACTGAGGAAATGGCTTCTTTGGTGCCATTAAAAGACACAACTAAATCTCTTGATTTGTACGAAGCAGTAAAAATGACATTAAAGCGATTTTCTTTAACCATTGTCTGGTATATCTACTGATGGCACCCCGGCGATGGTTGGTAAAAGTGAGGGACTTACAAAATTGATATAAGACGATGCAAGTGCCGCCAGCAACTCACATTTGATTAAGTATCACTGCATTCTACAACAAGAAAATTTATGCGCGAAAGTTTTAAAAATGGATAATGTCAAGCAAATTGTCATCAAAGCAGTGAATTTCATAAGGGCCAGGGGATTGAATCATCACCAATTCCGGGATTTCCTTAAAAGTATGGATGCTGATTATGGGGACATCATTTACTTTTCTGGAGTAAGGTGGCTAAGTCAGGGGAAAATGCTGAAAAGGTTTTATGATTTGCGAAATGAAATCAAGTCGTTTATGGAATCAAAAAGAAAATTTGTGCCAGAACTTGAAGATGAAAAATGGCTCACCGATTTAGCATTTTTGGTGGATTTGACCGCTCATTTAAATGAGTTAAACATGCATCTTCATGGTGAAAACCAACTTATCACTGCAATGTTTCAAACCATAACAGCGTTTGAAATGAAACTGAAAGTATGGCAAGCCCAAGTTATGGAAAATAATTTTATACATTTTAATACGTTGGCTAAACACAGTCCTGTGAACAGCGAGAAATAGGCAGCCTTGCTTTTCAGTTTGATATAGGAATTTGAGAACAGGTATCAAGATTTCTGGAAAAATCATCAATATTTTGGTATATTTTTTACTCCATTTTCAGTCGACATAACTGTCATGATCCCTGTTGCAAAGCTGCAGACCTTTGCAACAGGGATCATGCATTGAAGGAGTTAAAGGGGAAGAGGCCGGACCCGCATTCCTTGGCAGCCGGTGGACCAAGGTCGCAAGGAGGTGTGAGAAGAGCAGAGCACTCAAGATCTCAAGTGGCCTGAACAGGGGGGAGGGGTTGTGGGGGATATCGTCAAGGGAGAAAGCCCACGCTTTCTTCAGTTGCAACTTTCTCTGTATTTATTATTTATTTATTTATAAAATTTATATCACCGCCCATCTCCCTCCACCAGAGGGACTCTGGGCGGTTTACAACAAAATAATAAAAACAAAAAACATAAAATATACATAGAATATAAAAATACAAATTATAAAACAAGATTAAGATCCAAGAGGCAAGAGTGGTAAAACGATCTAACTTAATCCAATGTAGGAGAGGAGTTCTCTAAGGTATTAACCATCCCCAAGAGTGACTATTCCTTCCTTGGTCCCAAGCAAGGCGGCAGAGCCAGGTTTTCAGGTTCTTCCGGAAGGTCAGGAGCGAAGGGGCTAATCTCACCTCCGGGGGCAAGTTGTTCCACAGGGCGGGAGCTACTGCAGAGAAGGCATGCCTCCCTGACCCCACCAGATGGAACTCTCTTATAGATGGGGTCTGTAGCATGCCCTCTCTGCCTGATCGGGTGGGACAGGTGGATATATTGGGGACGAGGCGGTCCCTCAGGTAACCTGGCCCCATGCCATGTAGGGCTTTAAATGTGATAACCAACACCTTGAATTGGACCCAGAAGCAAATTGGTACCCAATGCAGCTCACGTAACAACGGTGTTATATGTGCCGATCTAGGGGCACCAGCAATGGCCCATGCAGCTGCATTCTGGACCAGCTGAAGCTTCCGGATACTCTTCAAGGGTAGCCCCATGTAGAGTGCATTATAGTAGTCTATATGTGAGATAACAAGGGCATGAGTGACTGTTCGAAGGGCCTCCTGATCCAGGAACGGGCGTAACTGGCGCACAACACGAAGTTGTGCAAAAGCCCTTCTGGCCACGACTGCCACCTGCTCTTCGAGCAGGAGTCGTGAGTCCAGGAGGACACCCAGATTCCGCACCGGATCTGTCTGGGGCAGTGCAGGCACCAAGAAAGAGCAGTCACAGCATCACTTACCTCACCCGGGACAGAGATATATAGCTGAGTATCATCAGCATATTGATGATATCTTATCCCATGGTGGCGGATGATCTCACACAGTGGTTTCATGTAAATGTTAAACAGGAGTGGAGAGAGAACCGAACCCTGCGGCACCCCACAAAGGAGGGGTCGAGGGTCGGATCTCTCGCTCCCTATCACCACCGATTGGGACCAGCCCTGGAGGAAGGAGGTGAACAAGTGCAAAACCATGCTGCCCACCCCCAACTCCCTGAGCCAACCCAAAAGGATTCCATGGTCGATGGTATTGAAAGCCACTGAGAGGTCAAGAAGAGCTAGGATGGATGCACTGCCTCCATCCCACTCCCGCCAGAGATCATCCACAAGTGCGACCAATGCTGTTTCTGTCAGGCCTGAAACCTGACTGAAAGGGGTCTAGATAATCCATTTCATCCAGAATCCTCTGGAGCTGCAACACCACCACTTTCTCAACCACCTTCCCCAAAAAGGGAAGGTGGGAGACTGGGCGAACGTTGTCCAGTACCATAGGGTCCAGCGGTGGTTTCTTGAGGAGCGGGTACACCAATGCCTCCTTAAATGCAGTTGGAAACACCTCCTCTCTCAAGGATGCATTGACCATTGCCTGGACCCAACCACATGTCACCCCCCTAGCTGCTTTCACCAGCCAGGAGGGGCATGGATCTAGATGACAAGTGGTGGCGTTTGCTGCTCGAAGGATCCTGTCCATTTCCTCAGGTCCAACAGGATCAAACCGTTCCCAGATAACTGGGTAAATACGTTCCCCCAGTATGTCCCCAGACTCTGTCTCATGCCTGGAGTCCAACTTGGAATGGATCCGAGTGATTTTGTCCTGCAGATGCATAGCAAATTCCTCTGCACGGCCCTTCCCCAAAAGGGACCGAGTGATCTTAAACAGGGCTGTTGGGCGGCATTCTGCGGATGCAATAAGAGCAGAGAAATATTGACATTTCGCAGTCTTACCACCACAAGGTAGGCCTTAACAGTGGCTCTAGCTTGTGTTCGGGCGGGTTCGGACCTTGTTTTTCTCCAGCGGCGCTCTAGACGTCTCTTAATCCTCTTCAAAACCCTCAGCTCCTCCGTGAACCATGGGGAGTGTCGGGTCTGATGGGCCAAGAGAGGTTGCATAGGTGCGATCCTGTCCAAGGCTCCAGTCACCTCCCTATTCCAGGAAGTGACTAGTGCCTCTGCTGGACTGTGCAGCAGATCCTTGGGTATAACTCCCAGCTCCCTCTGAAACCCTTCAGGGTCCATCAGTTGCCGGGGGCGGACCAATCAAATAGGTCCAGCCTCCCTGCAGAGCGGGGTGGCATAAGAGAATCCCAAGGTCACCAGGGTGTGATCTGACCATGACAACTGGGATAGATGCAACTCTCCCCTCAGGTCACATTGCCACTGCTCTGACAATAAAACTAAGTCCGGGGTGAGGCCACTGTCTCTAGTCGGGTCCCAAATAATCTGGAACAGGCCCATGGCTGCCATGGCAGCCATGAACTCCCGCGCCGCCTCCGAGGACCACCCCAGGGAAGGCAAGTTGAAGTCCCCCAGAACCATAAGCCTGGGGAACTCCACCGCCAACCCCGAGATGGCCTCTAGCAGCTCGGGCAGGGAGGTTGCTACACAGCAGGGAGGCTGGTACAATAGCAACCCTCCCAACTGTTCTCAGGAACCCAACTTAAAGAACAGGGTCTCACAACCGGCAACTTGTGGAGCAGAGCCCCTGAAGGCCTCTAGAGACTCCCGGATGACAACAGCCACCCCTCCTCCCCTGCCCTGGGGTCTTGGCTGGTGCCATACCATAAACCCGGCTGGACACATTTCTGAAAGGGAACCCCCCCCCCGGGGCCAGCCAGGTCTTGGTAATACATGCCAGGTCTGCCCCCTCCTCAATGATCAGATCGTGTATGAGGGGGCCTTTGTTATTAACTGACCTGGCATTAAGCAGCAACAGCCAGGAACCAGGGCCCCTACGGATCCGCTGTATACAGTAACCTAGCAGTAAAGTAGTTTTCCAAGAATACCTTGTGAGACTCGTTTGTTGCTAACAGGGTTCTGTAGTCATTACAATAACTACATTACCTCCAAATTTCCAATTGGAATGCATAGAGTTGCAATCATTCAACTCAAAGAAAATTTTGATCATGTCTCTCTACTGGACTTTTATAAGACCTATCTTCCCAGATAAAAATATACCTCGCTTCACAATCACGACTTATTCATGACATCGCTTTTTGGCAGTACATAGATTTGTGAGCAACTATTTTCAAGGATGAATCACATGAAGAGTAAAATTAGAATTAAAATTTCTGATGAGCACCTTGAGAACTCACTGAGAATTGCAACCACTTTCATCGAACCAGACATTGATGCTTTAGTTTCACAAAAACGTTGTCAAATATCCCACTAGTTTTATGTTCCCCTCTTTTTTTAAATTTTATAATAAAATATAAAAAAATAAATGAAGTTTTATTACTTATATACATTAAGTATATTATATATTTTATGTCTGGGCCAAGACAATTCCTCTTCACTCAATGTGGCCCAGGGAAGCCAAAAGGGTGGACACCCATGTCCTAGAGTAAGTTTACCTGATCTACCTTATGATGTACTGTACCTGCATATGTCTGCCTGTGTGCATATACGTGCACACGTGTATTAGACTCTTCAGTGAGGAACTAGTGCTACTGGGGGACAGATGTCCAATGGTGATTTTTCTCCATCATTCCCTCCTCATGGTCAACCTTCTGTTTCTCTTTCCTCTGTACTGCTTGTTGTTTGCAGCGATCTTCTCCTTGATCTGTTCTAGAAAACTAGGGGAAAAGGCAAGAATTTCTGCAGTCCACGTTTGATATATGTGTATATGTGTGATAGAGAAAAAAAGAGAAAGTATACTCTAGCAAAGCAACATATCCTCTACAGTATGTGCTCTATTGAACTACAATATAACCATTGTATATAAGCATATAAACCATATACAGGTAGTCCTTGGTTAATGACCATTCATTCAGTACCGTTCAAAGTTACAACAGTGCTGAACAAGGAGACGTACGGCTGGTTTTCAAAGTTGTGGCCATTGCAGTGTCCCCACAATCACATGATTACAATTTGGGTGCTTGGAACTCACTCGCAATTATGACAGTCACAGTGTCTTGCACGCGATTGCCATTTGCGACCTTCACTGCTGGCTGCCAACAAACAAAGTCAATGGTGAAGACAGCAGGAGGTCACAAATGGCGATCACATGATGTCGCACCTAACAACTGCACGGGATTCACCTAACAACGGCAACTGGGACTGCTGGGACTGCCATTGTAAGTTGGCGTGGTCACCTGACATCACACTTTATGACCGTGTCGCTTAGCAATGGAGTTGCCGGTCTTAATTACCATCATTAACTGAGGACTACCTATATAACCATAACTAACATACCACTATGTGCTATATTGAATCATAATAATCCTGAAAATTTCCCCAGTTTGGGGTCCTCTGTTTGTTTAGGGCTACAAGTCCCATACTGTTACAAGCTGGCCATGCTGGCCATTCAGACTCTTTTATATGGGTGCCAAATCTATGCAGCTTCCAAAACACAAATATAAATATTGCCATAATTTCTGGTACTGTTGGTATACCATTTTGGAAGGACTAGGTTGAAAGCCATCAACAAAACCTGGCTAGCTCGGTTTCATCTTTGCCAGAATAAATTAATTTGCTATTTTTTTAATCTTTATGTTAGTAGTCCAAATAGTAGTCTTGACATTATTTTTGGTGGAACAAGCTACAGGAGAAAGAAAGGAAGGAAGGAAGGAAGGAAGGAAGGAAGGAAGGGAGGAAGGGAGGGAGGGAGGGAGGGAGGGAGGGAGGGAATAAAATATGCTAAAGGACATATTTTCCTAGTTGGATCAAATACATGCCACATAATAATTTTATTAATTAATTTTGATGGATTTTATGTTTGTGCATGTGTGATGTGTCTGTTATTATTATCAGCCCAAATCAGTCCACTGCAGAATGAAGGCCTCTTCATTAAGGGTTATGGATCATAGTCTATCATTCTGGTCCAGTGCATATTGATAGATTTATTATTATTATTATTATTATTATTATTATTATTATTTTCCAGTCTAGGACTGAGAGAGAGTGACTGGCTCAAAGTCACCTAGAAGCTTCCATGCCTAAGTGAGGACTAGAAACTGGGTTCATCTGCTCCTAATCCAGCACCTTAACCTCTAACCACACCAGTTCTCATTCATACTGTATATCTAAGACTGTAATAAACTGACTGACTGACTGACTGACACATGCACACACAGACACACAATACATACATATATAAAACATTTTCTATATAGTGGGCATTAGATTTATCAATCATAAGGTGTGTATGTGTACAATTTGTTTTCTGGCATCAGTGCTCTCAAATACAGTATATATGCTTATACAAAACCATAATCTTTTTCTATGTTCATCCACACAGCCAGTCCACTCATTTTTGTCTTTCTTGTATTTCACTTGAACATCTTATTAACAATTTGTATAAGTGCCTCATCCAGAATATTATGCTACACTAGACTGTTGACTCCAATTTCATAAATGTGAAAGAAGTGAGCAAATTAAGTAGTATGAACTATGACAGTCCTCTGACATTGACAGTGTAGGATTCTGGCCCACACATGCTGTACAGCATAATGATTACATTACAATCTTGTGATATTATTCAAAATGACTTCAGATAAATGAATGATAAACTAGGGGTTATGCTTCCTTTATTACAGGGCTGATAAGGTAGCTAATCAGTGTCCAAGTATATGTCATTACATAAATTATGAACCAGAGTTTGATGTGAATTCCCCAACGAGGCTGAGCCCGAATGTCATCTTTAGAGAGTGTAAAGGCTGAAAAAGGGATTCTGAAAACAATAGCCTTTCTTCTGTGGTTTAGCAGTGTTAGGAAATTAAATAGAAATAAGAGATTGCTTTCTTGTTAGACATTTTGCCTCAGATTTCAGTTGTAATGAAGTTGACTGTATCAGTGCTTCCTCTATCCCGTAATTAAATATTCTGATCTGCTAAATTAGGAATGAGGCTCATCAGGTTGCTCCCATGACTTCACCAGATGTTGCTTTGTTATCACAACCATCCTAGTAAGATGCCAGGAGCAAAGATATGTTAGAAAAATTCTGGTATGGGGAATCAGTGTGTGTGTGTGTGTGTGTGTGTGTGTGTGTGTTTGTAAATAATGTGCCAACAAATCAGTGTTAACTCTTAGCAACCACATAGATTTTCTCCATGACGATCTGTCCCTAACCGGGTCTTTCAGGTCTTCCAACCATGCACTCATTGCCACTGTAACTGAGTCCCTCCACCTTGCTGCTGGTCATCCTCTTCTCTTTCCTTCTACCTTTCCCAGCATTAGAGCCTTCTCTAGAGAGCTAGGTCTTTGCATAATGCGTCCAAAGTAGTAATACTGTATATGAGCCTGGTCATTTGTGCCTCGAGTGGGAACTCTGGGTTGATTTGTTCAATGATCCATTTATTTGTTTTCTTGGCTGGCCATGGTATTCTCAGGAGTCTTTTCCAACATCAGAGTTATGTAGCTTCTGTAGTTCACATCCTGGGCTCATTTTCCTAACACAAAAATTGTACTGAGACACACTTGAGCCAATAAATGCATGATTCAGCAAGTCTATTTGACTTACATCCTTTTCCTTGGACCCATGTGATCATGATGTCATCCTCTTTCTGCTGTCTGATAGTCCATTTCATCTAAGAAGTTCATACAAGGTTGCCACATTCTATCCTCTCCTCAGAATTTGCAAGGGAGCCCTTTAATTGCTATGCCAGTTTCTTCAGATGCCTACAGCTGGGATATGTTTTTGCATAGGGAAACTATTCATGAGTAGTTCAATAGCTGTATCAGAGATTGGAACTAAACCTTTAACTAGGTTGCCAGAGTGTTCATCTGCACAGAAAGTTACAGTACTCTCCAATATTGGAAGGGAAGTGGGTTAGTGAATAACTTTTTTTTGGGGGGGGGAGTGATATGTTTTTGTAAAGGAGTGGGGAGAAGAGCTTCAGGAGTTGCCACCAAATTGTGATTGTAGGAAAAGGAAAATTATTAAATGCCTGGGAAACAATCATACCAACTGTTATTTATTTAATTAAAATTATGAAACCACCTATTTGTTCCGGTTTTATCTCCACTTTATTAATGGAAGCTCCTAGAGAAAGCACACAAAGGTCCAGTGAAGTCTTGGCCCCAGGAAAGCTGGATACCCTGCTCTATCAAAAGCGTATATCATTATCTGGGGCATCAGGAAGCCTTCACTGGGAGACCACTGTACTGTGACCATAAGGGGCAGATGTCTCTGCTTCATCTTTGGCTACTCAACCATCAGAGGGAAGGCAGAATGCTGGAAGGTTTCTTCTTTAAATATCCTAGCATTTCTGGAATCAGTTTGTATTCTAACTTCCTCCAGCTCATGGAGATTCAAGTTAGCACTGTACTATATACTGTATCTAATACTTACTAAGAGCCAAAGAATTTGAAAGCCAAAGGGATTGATTCAGTTGCAAATGCACTGGGCTTCCTTTTAGTGAGGAAGGGGGGCACACTTTGTAGGAAATTCAGACCTGAGATAAACTAGATTAACCTAAGCCTTGGATACATGAGCTCAAACTGAGTTACTGAAATATGAGACCGACACAGATTACCAAGAGTATTTACTGAGTTCTGTCAACGTGTTGGTCATAATCATTAAGCTTGCAAAATTAATTTATACTTTAGTCTGATAATATTAAAAAGTGACTGTGAGTCCTGCAACAAGGAAAGTAAAGGAAAATCATACTGTGTTTTTGCTTAGCTTTATCAACTTTGCGGTAATTAGAGTTACACTTACAAAAAAATAATACCAAGGCTTATAATGGAATATCTGAAACAAGTTACACTGAAAATGAGGGTGCAAATGAAGTCTGAACTAGATTTGACACAATGTCATATCATATGTCTCCTGGACAGAATCTCCTTTCCAGCTCAGAATTATACATACAACAATACATATAAACACCTCTAGCTGCTTTGCATCCTGTATTATCTCCATTGGTATGCTATATACAGTATGCAATAGATATACTCGTTGACTAAGCTGCTTATCAAAATGTGTCCAATTTGAATCTAGTAATACACAAAGGACATATCCACATTTATCATTTAATCTGCTCCTGTCCTGTGCTCATGCAAGCTTGCCTCTAAAGCTAGTTTAAGAGAATCCTGTCTGGGCTGAGAGACTTTGGCCACAGCTTGCAACATTTTCACTCCAGATTGTAAGCTGCCACCGGACAATTAGACAATTCCCCTGTTGCTGTGCCCTCCCACTTTTCTGTCCAAGGAAACCAACTGCCAATCACTTTCCTTCCTGGGGTGGGTCTTCTTGAACATCTATACCTTTACACACAGACACACACACAAACACACACACATATGTACACACAGAAGATAAGTTGAATTTATATACAGAAAAGTTAAAGAATCAAAAAGCACACTTTTTTAAAAAAAATCATTTCTCAGTCATTTTATTTTGGTCACTGACCAGCAAAATAAAACAAAAGAATCATGATTTATTAGAGTAAAACAAGCTATAGAATTCTTTCTTACTGCCCTGTTAGTTTCTGATGTTTTTAGAGCTATCTTTACTATGAGTGTTGTGATAGCACAATTATTATAATACTCATCTTATAAATAAATTGCTCTTTCCAGCAGATTTTTTAATATATGTGTGTGTGTGTGTGTGTGTGTGTATGTATGTGTGTGTGTGTGTGTGTGTGTATGTGTGTGTATGTGTGTGTATGTATGTATGTATGTGTGTGTGTGTGTGTGTGTGTGTGTGTATATATATATATATATATATATATATATATATATATATATTAATTACTATTTTTCTTTCTCTGGGCTATTTTACTCCATACAGGCTATTTAGGAGCAGGGGTAAAAGTTTTAGCTCAGCTGGCTGGAAAAATGATGAAATAGTGTATCACTGGACTATTAAAAAGCACAGGGAAACATTATAAGAAGGGGGAGTAATAATGATAGATAGATATAGATATAGATATAGATATAGATATAGATATAGATATAGATATAGATATAGATATAGATATAGATATAGATATAGATATAGATATAGATAGATATAGATATAGATCCAGTAGTCTATTGTATCATGAATGGTAAAGTAACTCTAAAAGGTATTAGAGACCATGATTAGCATAGATCTGTGGAAGAGATGCTCAATGAACTGCTGGGGTTAGCTTGGAACCCACTGAGGTGTAATATCTGAAATGGACAGGGAGGTTCAAGATGACATTCCATGGAAAAGTATACTTCTGAAGTGGAGCAGAAAAGCACTCCCTGATGTCACTTTGATGGCAAGTGGAGGATTAATCAAGGGCAACACCATCTGTTTGTGCCCTCCAGAAACAGTAGCTGACCTGTTCTGGCAGTGGGGCAACTGGTCAGTATAAGTAAGACCTTAGCAGGTCTCAATAAGCAAATCACCTGCACTCAGACTCAGTGTTCTTCCTCCAACTTTCTGTAATATAGGGCTAATCATACTGACCCATCATTCTGGATGATTTGTAAGGAATGTCATAAGATGATACGGGGTACTTGACTTATCAGAAGAGCTATATGGTTTTAAGCATTATTATTACTGTATTTGCTTAGAAAGCATTAGGAAATAATTTAATACTGATGTCCCCCCCTGTATTCCTATAAGGAACGCCACTGGATATTCTTTTCTTTAGTTTATTTTTGTGGGCCTGACAGTCAGAAATAAAAAAATCATTCTTCCCACCTGTCATGGAAAGACAATAAACACAGACTCCCTACTGTGTTATTTTCACAAGCAGACTTTGCTGTAGACCTGCATTTAAAAGTTGTGATGTATTCACCTAATCTTTAATTTGTCATTTTTAGTTTGTGTCAGCTGGGATGCCAAAAAACAAAGACAACTGAAAAAATATAAGTGGTGGAAAATTTGGCTTAAAAAGAGTTTAGTTTAGCATTTAATTCGATGTAACTATATGACCTTGTTTATCCAGACAGTTTTGGAAATGTAATTATTCAGTTTGGATTCAGACAGGATTTTTTTTATATATAGTAATTTTATTAAACATTGCAATTAAAAAGATAAAAACTAATATAAACTAAAAAAAAGAAAAAATAGAAAGTGCAGAAAAGAAAATAATAGAAAAGAAAGAAAGAATAAGAATATAGTAAAGAACAAGAAAAGAAGTATATAAAGCCACTTGTGTAGCTGCCCAGAGTCACTGGTTTGAGATGGGCGGCTATACAAATTGAATGAATGAATGAATAAATATATAAAGAAGTGACTTCCCCCTTCATCGCAACAAGTATAAACATTTTTAGTAATTTATCACCTTCTCTTAAAATACAACACATGATTTCTTCTTCCCATATCTTGTCTCTTATCTATAAACAAATACTTAAAGTGTATTGTCGAAGGCTTTCACGGCCGGAGTTCAATGGCTGTTGTGGGTCTTCCGGGCTGTATGGCCGTGTTCTGGAAGTTGTGGTTCCTAACGTCAGATGCTGGCGAAACGTTAGGAACCACAACTTCCAGAACACGAACACACAGCCCGGAAGACCCACAACAGCCAAATACTTAAAGCCTTGTTGTTTCAGTCCTGATCAGCAAAAGTCCATTAAGGGTTACTTCTGGGTGTTGGGCTGAGCGGAGCAACGAGCCAAGGCTCCTAGCCCCGATTCCGCAGCTTGCTGTTTGCAGTGATTAAAAAAGAAAAATCGCCAAAAAATCACCCTCGAAGAGAGGGTGAGCAGAAGATCTCCCACCGACCCCCGTATTTCCACCACGGGGGAAGGTAGATTGAAGCGGTGAAAGGCGACTGGAATTGCCATGAAGCTCTGCGGAAGCCGTGAATCTTAACAAGATAAGTAGCTCCCCCACCAAACCTTTTAGATGCACCTTTTAGTTTTTTTAAATATTATTTGCCTTATTAAATTCTAAGATTTGTCTCTGGACTGGATATATAATTGCTGGGAGTTTACTGTTCTTTCCTGTCAAGAACTGTCCAAAGGTGGGAAGGAAAAGCTAATTGACTTTGCTATAAATGAAAGTGATTTTCCCTTTACTTTTACCTTGGATTAAACTTTCTACTTAATGGCAACTGAATACATTCTTACTTTGGAATTATTTACCTGGATTTGACTTTATACGGAACAATTAATACTCTGCCTTTGATGTTTTTTTAGTAATTACTGCTGGAGAATTTTTTTCCCCTTTTTTTCTTTTACAAGCCTTTCTTTAAACTTTTATGCTCTGTTTGGACTTTTTATATAGAAATTTGATTCCTTTATATGTACTTTGGGTGAAGAAGTGACTTGGAATATTGCAGCTTTTTTTCTTTATTATATTTTATATAATTTCCTTTACTTAAGTTATTTTTAGTTGGAATGAAGAGTTACAAGTGGGCATGAGAAACCTTGGAACTGTTTACCATTTCCATTCTTATTTTGACTATAATAGAAAAACTACCATCTGCCTTCTTATCTTTTTGTTCCTGAATTTTTATAAACTGAAATATCCAATGGAATATAACTGAATCAAGAAGACTATCATTTTTAAAGGATTGTTTTTATTATTACTATTTTTTTGTATTTTTTAGTCTTCCCCTTATTTTTAAATAATTATTGCCTCCCTTTTTTTAATTTTATTTTCTTCCCCCCTACTTTTTTCTCTTTTTCTCCTTTTTTTTTCTCTTACAGGAAAGCTACCTACACTATGGCGTCTGTGGTATTGAAGAGGAGAGATAAGGATAAAGAAAAAGAGGTCGGAAGAGCATCTACTGAGTCTGCGACATCCGCATCATCAACAGAAACTCCACTATCAGAAATGAAAAAAAAATCTTGAAGCAATTGCAGCATTAAATAAGAAAGTGGAGGATTCATCAGCAACATTAAATAAGAAAGTGGAAGATTCATCAGCTAATTTGGGCCAGCAAAATAAACAGATGGAAGAACAAATTGCATCTTTAGATAAGAAGATAGATAAGAAGATGGAAGATATGAAAAAAAGAAATTACCCAGGAGATAAAACATGAGTTTAAAAGGGAAATACAAACTGTTAAGGAAGTTGTGAACTCTCTGTCAGGAGAACTTAAAGATACGCAAGGTCAGATGCAAAAATTAGAGACTAAATCAGAATATGCTACCAAAGAAATTGAACACAATTTAGATATTACAGCATTAGCAGAAATGAGAGAGAAGGAACATATTTTGAGATTGAGAGCAGTTCCTGAGCAAGCAAATGAAGATGTAAGAGAAAGGATTATTACAGGATTGGCTAAATTTTTAGAGATAAAAGAACAAGATTTAGATTTGGAAATAGATAACGTTTTTAGAGTGAACTCACGATATGCTAGAGAAAATAAAGTACCTAGACACATATTAATATATTTTGTGAGAAAAGTGGTAAAATAACAAATTTTGAAGAAGTATTACAATAATAGATTAAATATAGAAGGGAAAGAAATAATTATATTAAAAGAAATACCTTTGAGAATATTAAGGAAAAGAAGAGATTACTCCTTCCTTACAGATAAATTAAAACAACATAATATTGCATTTAGATGGGAGAAATTAGAAGGTATATCTTTCATGTTCAAAGGGCAGAGGTTCAGAATAACTTCCATTTTAAAAGCAAAAGCATTTTTAGAAAAATACAAGACAGAAATGGGTGTGCCAACTGAAGATTTGGAAGAGAGAGGAGCGACATCTAAAGACAAGAAGAAAGAAGACTTATCTGAAATGGGAGCTGCAGATCTGGACTTGGAAAAGAGACTTTAATTATCAAAACAATTATGGATTATAAATATCTGACATGGAATATTAATGGAAATAACACTCCACAGAAAAGAAGAAAGATCTTTCATTTTTTGAAAAAATTGAAATTGGATATAATTTGTTTACAAGAGACTCATATTTGCAAAAAAGACACTAAATACCTGATTCAAAAACAATTGGGAGAAGAATTTATTTTGGCTGGAAATAAAAAAACGAAGGGGGTAGTTTTGTATATACAACCAAAGTTAAATCCAAAATTGATATGAACTGATGATGAAGGTTGTTACGTTGCAGTTGAAATTAATATACAAGGAACTAAAACATTGGTTTTTGGACTTTATGCATCGAATATGGACAAAGGAGTATTTTATAAAAATTTGATGGACAAACTTTTGGATCAAACCTATGAAAATTGGTGTTTCATGGGTGATTGGAATGGGATAATCTACCCTAAGATGGACAGACAATCACAAAAGGAAGTGAAATATACACAGGGAAAATTGCCACAAACATTTTTTGACTTAAAAGAGATATTGGACTTACAAGATATATGGAGAATTATGAATGGGACTTCTAGAGAATACACGTATTATTCAGAGAGATTTAAATCACATTCCAGAATAGATATGATTTTGATATCTAAAAGTTTAATGATGGACATTAGTAAAGTCGAAATATTACCCAAGACCTTTTCAGATCATAATCCAGTAATGTTGACTGTTAAAGGAAAATGGAATGTATTTAGATGGAGACTAAATGAGTCAATACTTCGGAAAAATGATATAGTTGATGTATGCAAAAAAAAGTTAAGGGAATATTTTCAACTGAATTTAAACAAAGGTACCAATATTCAGATTGTATGGGATGCCAGCAAAGCATATATGAGGGGTTACTTTATCCAATATAATGCTCAAATGAGGAGAAAAAAACAAGAGAGAATCCAATTGATTTTAGATGAAATAAAAAGTAAAGAGATATGTTTAAGAGACAAACCAATGGATGATACTTTGCTTACTCAAATTAAATTTTTACAAAAACAGATATCGATGATATTGACACAAGAGATAGAGACACAAATGAAATTTACAAAGCAAAAATATTTTGAACATGCTAATAAACCAGGTAGATGGTTGGCCTATAAATTACGGAAACAAAGACAAAAAAATCTAATTTCTAATATACAACATGAAGGAAAAGTTATGGTGAATAATATAGATATACAAGAAGCTTTTCATGATTATTATTCAAAATTATATAAAAAACAAGAAGTTAACTTAACTGATATTGATGAATATTTAAGTAAACAGAAATTAACTGTTCTTGATGACCAACAAAGATTAATGCTTAATAATCCTATATCAACAGAAGAAATGGTAAAAGCTTTTAAGAAAATTAATAGTGGAAAAGCACCAGGACCGGATGGTCTGTCTGCAGTTTATTATAAATATTTCGAGGATGAATTATGTTTACCTTTACAGAAGACTATGAATTCGATTTTGGAAACTGGAATAATGCCAGAGACTTGGAAAGAAGCACATATAACATTGATTCCTAAAGAACAACAGGATTTGACTAACTAAGAATTACAGACCAATATAATTACTGAATAATGACTATAAGATCTTTACAACTATATTGGCAGAAAGAATGAAAAATATTCTTAAAAACTTTATTCATCAAGACCAAGCAGGATTTTTACCTAAGAGACAGATCTGTGACAATGTCTGAAATATATTAGATATATTGGAATATTTGGAACAACACTATGAAAAACAAGCTGCCTTGATATTTATAGACCCTGAAAAAGCCTTTGATAATTTAAATTGGCCTTTTATGTTTAAAGTATTAGAAACTATGAATTTTGGAGGAAACTTTATTAAATGGATTAAATCAATATATACTCCCCAATTTGCAAAAATAATTGTCAATGGAGAATTTACTAAACCATGTGAAATTCAAAAAGGTACAAGACAAGGTTGTCCATTATCTCCACTTTTGTTTATTTTGGTACTAGAGGTCCTATTGAGAGATGTTAGACAAGATGAAGGTATCCATGGTATTAAAGTTAAAAAAGAAGTTTACAAGTTAAGAGCCTTTGCTGATGACTTAGTCTTTACTTTGGAGAATCCACTAGATGGAATTGAACTATTGATACAGAAATTGAAAGACTTTGGATTGTTAGCAGGGATCAAAGTGAATTTACAGAAAACAAAAGTTTTGACTAAAAACATGGACCAACATCAACAAGAGAAATTGAAAGAAATAACGGGATATTCAATGGAAGAAAAAGTAAAATATTTGGGTGTATACTTAACAGCTAAAAATGTTAAGTTGTTTAAGAATAATTACTGTATATCCCGCTTTGGACAGATATCAAAAAAGATTTGGATCAATGGGGAAAATTTCAACTGTCATTATTAGGTAGAATTTCAGCAATCAAAATGAATATTTTGCCAAGAATTTTATATCTTTTTCAAACACTACCTATATTGGCATCAGATGAACCTTTTAAACAATGGCAACGAGATATATCTAAATTTATTTGGCAAGGAAAAAAACCAAGAATAAAATATAAAGTTTTACAAGATTCAAAGGAAAGAGGGGGACTGGATCTACCGGATCTGAAATTATATTATGCTGCTTGTTGTTTGGTATGGATTAAAGAATGGATAGTTCTGAAAAATGAAAAATTATTGAGCTTAGAGGGTCATGAATTAAGATATGGATGGCATGGATATTTGTGGTATGACAAAGTGAAAGTAAATGTGGACTTTAAAAATCATTATATTAGAAGATCTCTATTAAGAATTTGGAATAAATATAAATTAACTTTATGTTATAAAAGATCTTTATGGATTTCCACACAAGAAGCATTTCATAGAACAGAAGTAAGAGCTAAAGATAAATGGTTGACTTATAAAGACTTTTTAAAAAAAGAACAAGGACAATATAAAATTAAATCAAAAGAAGAATTGGCTTTAGAAGGATATACATTTCAGTGGCTTTCTTACATTTAATTGCTAAAATGTATAAATTATTGTTAACAGGTGAAATGGTAAAGGAACATGTTAAATGTATTGTCGAAGGCTTTCACGGCCGGAGTTCAATGGCTGTTGTGGGTCTTCCGGGCTGTGTGGCCGTGTTCTGGAAGTTGTGGTCCCTAACTTCCAGAACACGGCCACACAGCCCGGAAGACCCACAACAGCCATTGAACATGTTAAAGACTGCATGATCAAATGGGCAAAAAATATTGGACATAATATTCAAATGCAACAATGGGAAGATATGTGGATTAAAGGATTAAAATTTACTTTGTGTTACAATTTGAAGGAAAACTTTTACAAGATGATGTATAGATGGTATATGACCCCACAAAAATTAGCTAAAATGTATGGGAATGTTTCCAACTTATGTTGGAAATGTAAAAAAAAAGAGGGGTCATTTTATCATATGTGGTGGACTTGTGAGATTGCTAAGAAATTTTGGACTCAGATACATTCATTGATGCAAAATATTTTACAAATTCGAATTTCATATAAACCAGAAATATTTTTATTGGGAATAACAGAAGAACAAATAG
Organism: Charina bottae; assembly: GCA_023362775.1. Classification (NCBI taxonomy): domain Eukaryota; kingdom Metazoa; phylum Chordata; class Lepidosauria; order Squamata; family Charinaidae; genus Charina; species Charina bottae. The sequence continues at coordinate 64,572,969 of JALMGJ010000005.1, read as the reverse complement.
GAAAGAAATTTACAAGAATTATGCAATATATGGTTACAGCAGCAAGACTTGTATATGCACAAAATTGGAAAAATCAGACTATACTGTACCTACGATACAGGACTGGATGTTAAAAGTAATGGACATGGCAGAAAATGATAAATTGACATGTTTATTAAAAGAAAATACAAATTATTACTTTCTTAAAGAGTGGAAACCATTAATGGACTATTTGCAAAATGCAGGAGGGGCAAAGCTTATATGGGGTTTTGAAGATTAAAATATATATAAATTGATATATTAGACAGGAAATGTTTCAAAATGTTATATATAGACCTAGCATGTAAGAGATTATTCTTTAAATTACTATGACCAGAGATAAATTGGAAGTTGACTAATTTCTATGTTTCATCTTTCTCTTTTTCTATTTGCTTACTACACTTTTTCTTTTCTTTCTTTGATTTGTATTTCTATTTCCGTTTCTTTTTCAAACTTTTATCTATGTATACTTAAAATTCAATAAAATATATTTAAAAAAAGGGTTACCAGAGATAACAACAAATATATTTTAATCTTGATCAAATAAACCAACTTTAACAATTCCTTCCTTTTACTTTTAACAATCTTAAAATCTAATCCCTTCAAATAATGTCCTAGAACTTGATTTCTTTTCATTTTTTCTTTGTCCCTTCTCACAAAATTCTTCAAACCTTTAATAAGTCTCTTTTGTAAATCCAATATAGGAAAGTTATCCAGATCACTCTTTTAGTTTGTTATTTGTATATCCCTTTCAATTATTAAGACAGCAGCTGGTTTCTTTGTATGTCCAGTGTAGCATCTTTTTCCATATCATTCTTGTAGCCTGTCATTTTTAAATCCACTTTCAGATTAGTCTCAGTCTTGTGTCCGGTATAACTTGTTCCTCTTTTGTAACATCTTTTAAACACAGTCTATCTATAATTGCATACACTCTTAAAGTTAACGTCTGGGTCCATTGTCCACAAATATCCTTGAAAATATCCAATGTTAAAATATTTTGCCCCATTCTGTATTAGTAAGTCAAATTTAAAAGTTCTTCTCCTTTAATTGTAATCTTTAGCTCCTTCTGGTTCCCTTTAGTGTCCAACCTTCAAAGTCCCATTCTATCATGTTTTTTTAAAAGAATTTTTAAAGAATTCAAAACAAAAGCATTTTACCACGCGAAGGATTCTTATGATTAATTCCAAACTTTTATTACCCCTTTCTGTATTAGGACTTTGACAGTGAGATGACTATAATCTGACTGGTATAGACATCTATTCATGTAGCTTTTTAATTATAAGTAACAATCTCAAGGCAATGGAAGACCAGTTTCCACTACAACCAGCCTCCTGGTATACAGTCAAATGCAAAAAAAGCCACTTTTTTTGAGACTGCTAGTATATTTTTATACTCATGATCTGAGGTGTCCTGACCGATTGTTGATTTGAAGGTGCTAGAGATGCTTGGAGGCCAGTTCTGGCTGTGATTTGGGCAGAATCCAGAGGGTTTTGAATGGCTAGAATGGAGCCTAATGCAAAAGCTAACTATTTATTTTATTAGTTAGTTAAATTTATATGACCGCCCAACTCCCCCAATGGGAGAGTTCATATAAGTACAATTCATATAAGTACAATGGAGAAAGAGAAAGGATAGGATATAGTATCTCAGTTTTCTAAATCCTGGCATAAAAGATAAATATCCTTTGCCTGTCTTTGGTTGCTTGCCAGTCTGAACTCATAGTTGTTAGAGGGAAAGACAGAATAGGATACAAAATGCAACAGCTTACTGATTGTTTAACTCAAAACTATGCCTACCTGCCTTGGTTGGCTGTTCAGTATATCCAGAGAGGGTTAAGGCGGCAGATCCCATATTAGCACCTATGAGTAGTATCTCTCCATTTCCAATAAGTATTGACAGTATTAAGATCTCTCCAGGTTACTATGCATGTTTATCCTTTCCATTTTTATTTCTTTTATTAAAAAAAATCATGATGAACAGCTATGGCTCAAATAATATGCATACTCAGTAAGAATCATCACTGAGTTTAGTTGAACATGCTCTTGAGTTTAAAAAAAATCAATTGTAAGATTGCTGCTTACTACTCAGGATATTTATGATGAGAATAATAGGCTCAATTGTTGTATATAGACACCTACACACAAAGACTAACAATTCTGTCACCAAAGTTGAAATATTTGTATTCATTTATTAAGATCAGCAACCAGATATTTATTAAGATCAGTAATCAGGAGTACATCAGTAAGATGGCACCCAAAGATGAGCCACTGAGAGAATGCCTGAGGCAGCAGCAGGCATGGGAGGAAGATCAAGCAGAGCAAGTGCCAGGGCAAGACAAGACCCTGCATGGGATGTACCAGTGACAGATAGCTGAGGTGGCTGATATTGGAAATCCTATCAGTGGCTGGAAAGGACAGGACTAAAAGACAGCACTGAGGCACTGATCATAGCAGCACAAGAACAGGCACTAAGCACCAGATCCATAGAAGCAGGGGTCTACCACACTAGATAGGACCCGAGGTGCAGACTGTGCAGAGAGGCCTCAGAGGCAGTCCAACACACAGTGGTAGGGTGTAAGATGCAGGCAGGAACAGCATACACTGAATGGCACAACCAAGTAGCTAGCATTGTGTACAAGAACATCTGCACAGTATATGGGCTAGACCCTCCCAAGTTGAGATGGGAGATTCCACAGAAGGTTGCAGAGAATAACAGGGCTAAGATCCTGTGGGACTTCCAGATCCAGACAGACAGGCAGGTACTGGCCAATCAACCAGACATCATAGTAGTAGACAAGGACCAGAAGACAGCAGTGGTGATACAGTAGATGTAGCGGTGCCAAGTGACAGCAACATCAGGAAGGAGTATGAGAAGCTGGAGAAGAACCAGGGCCTGAAAGAGGAACTAGAGAGGATGTGGAAAGTGAAGGCCAAAGTGGTCCCAGTGGCGGTAGGAGCACTCGGGGCTGTAACTCCTAAGCTGGGAGAGTAGCTCCAACAGATCCCAGGGGCAACATCAGAGCTCTCTGTCCAGAAGAGTGCAATGCTAGGAACAGCTAAGATACTGTGCAGAACCCTGTACAGAACCAGAGGATCCAAGGTTGAGGAAGACATATAACACCCATAGGTAAGAAGGGAATTCTTTTTTTATATATTCAATTGAAATCACTGCAGGATGAAGGCTTTTTCAGTGAAGATTACAGACTGTAATCTGACATGCTGATCCAGTGTAGGTTGATAGACAAGTTTTTCATCTTCCCAGTTTAGGGCTATGATAGAGTGACTAGTCCAAAGTCACCCAGCCAGCTTCCATGGCTAAGGAAGGGCTAGAACCTGGATTTCCCTACTCCTAGTCCAGCACCTTAACCACTACACCACACTGTCTCTCCTTCATATATATGTATTTTTTTTACATAGTGGGCATAATATATATGAATGGTAAGCTGCAGTGTATGTGTGTGAGTGTGTATTACTTGTTTTCTGGCATCACCCTTCTTAAAAGAATTGTTTTGAAGCACCATTGTAGATTCTGAATATTAGATTCTAGTATATACATTTGCTAAAAACTAAAAAAACCTTTACTTCTATCCACACCAGTGACAAATCTGCCAGAAAGTGACTAGTTGATATGCCTTTTTTATTACTGGAGCTGCCTTGTTTTTTCCCCTAGTCAAAATAAAAGAAAATCACAGGATCCTTAAAATAATAGCTGACAGCAGATAGTTACTGAGAAATACATGTCCCTGCCTCTTAACTTTGTACCATCCATCCAGATGGCAGATTACAGACTGGGATCTGCGGTTGTGACAAATACATGGGTAATAGCATTCAGCTCGCCTAACTGTAAAAATGAATTCACTATTCTGCTTTGATTGTAGACTTGACATATCAGATGAGAAGACTCTGTGGAAGAACCTGCCAGAGTAACAGCACAAATAAATGCCAGAAACAAGTGCTGCTTGATGTAGAATTACAAACATTGTACCTATCATCAATTCAAATTTAGCTCAGTATGTAAAGTCGTGAGTTGTCGTTACATCACATGAACAGCAGGCTTGGAAGGCTGTTACTTGTTTACAGAAATACAAAAGAGGTTTAAGCAGCCCAAACTCCCGTGTGGTTTCCTCAAGCAAAGTAACTCCAGTCATTGTTTTGCTAGGGAAAATAGGGAGAAATCACAACACAACAGCAACACATGCTCTGTATATGGTTCGAATAGGATTTAACATTCTCATCTTTATGCACCCAACTCATGGAATTGTTCATTTGGGTTTAGTATGGAAAAGATTGGAGTGCCATGTAGGGGTGATGAACTCATTTGAATTCTGATTAGATATACATGTATTGTATTTATTATTATTATTTCAGGTTATTTCCTATTTTGGTGTATTTTTATCAATTTTATCAGTTAAATTGAATTGTATTGTATTCTTGTTATCTTATTTTATCTTTGATATGGTCGTAAGACTAATCAATAAAGTTGTTGCTTGCTAGTAAGAGAAGATGCATTGAGCTTTGTACTTTGAAAGTATCCAGTGAGATTTGGAAAAGGTACAGAGCAACGATTTGTTAATCTGTTTCAGTAAAACCTTCCAATAATGGCAAATATATGTGGTGTTCAGCTCCTCTCACAGCATATTTTTAGATTATTTCAAAAGAAACTTGGGTCTGTTTGATACACAAACAGAACCAAATACATTCTGTATTCACTGCCAACTCTGAGATGATGATGATGATGATGACGACGACGACACCTATGGAGATCCTCCTGATGGCTTCTTCACATGCATAATGTCATTTGAGTTCAAAAACATGAGTTCAGCAGCAGCACATGTATAATACTAGATTTGGTCCTCCAACCCCTGAGATCTACCAAGAGTTGTTTTCTGCTTCAGCTTTTATTCTGACCAGATAAACTTTAATAACCATGTTTCTCTTAGTCAGAATTGGAGAAGGAAGGAGGAGTAAAATTCCTTGGAATAAGGAATAAGAAGAGCTTTCTATGTAAAATATACATCTTTATTGAGATTATTATGGCTTACTATGACATTATACCCTTGTTCAAATTTTCAGGACTGATAGTTCATTCAGCAAAGAAAGGGTGTAAACCCCAAATGTGAACATATTGTAAGAGAAATCTCCACTTTAGATTATGGTTCTGAAATATGCAGTCAGTATGCCCAGCTCTAGGTTATATTATTTTTGAGAAAAGGAACTCCACTTATTTAATATTACAGACTCAAAGAGGAGGTGACACATCATGCTAGGCTAAGATGTGGTTTGGTTCTCTGTAATCTAGTACAGTGTCTGAATCAGTCACTGTTGTTTCTAAACCATATATTTACATGATAGCATATTATGCAAATCAATCCAATTATCTTTTATTTACTAAACCTAATTAAGCAAACCTTCTCTTACTACAATATGTGAATGTAGCCATGGAAATATGAAGTTGGAAATGACCTCAAACTTCAACAAAGGCATTTTCTGGCGGTGCAGGATATCTATAGCATTCTCAATAGGTGGACATGCAACTTTTGATTAAAAACTTCTAATGAAAACAATCCCCCTCCATTCTGGACAGGTATTCCATTTGAAAACTCTTTGTAATGTTTAGTTGAAATTCCTGTTCTTCATATTTGAAAACTTTTGTTGCCATCCTTTGGCTCCATTCCAGTTGGTTGGTATTAGGCTGTTTGTACCATGGAAGGAAAATTATTCTTCTCCTTGAGGGTTCCCGCAGTTCTAGTAGGTAGAAGAAGCTATTGTGCATGTATTGCATATGTACTGGGTATGTGCAATGCATGTGCAGAAACCTTTTCAGCTAATGGAACTGCCAGATGAGACTCTGAGGCCGCACAGTGCAAAACATTCTTCAGTTTGCTTTTAGAAGCCTTTCTAAATTTTCCACACTGATATCCTCCTTAAACTGTATGGCTCACCCAGCAAACTGGATGGTGAGTGGGGACTGCCAGGCAATGCTAGTAAAATTGCGGATAAAAACAGCTGGGGGGAGGGGCAGTTTGGAATTCATCGGATTGCTAGATTCAGGGTGTACTTGGAACCTAATACACCCCAACATTGTAACAAAACTGGGGTTAAAGGTGGAGAAGTTAAAACAACCAGTTGGCTTTGTACAACACGATGGGTCTGAAATGAAGGGTGGGCTGGCTAAACATTACACCAAACCAGTCCACATCAAAATAGGGGATCATGAAGAGATGTTGCGCTCAGACCCGCCAGTAGTTTTGGGGTTAGCATGGCTATGAGCCTGGAATCGCCAAATTGACTGGGTGAGAAGCAGCTTGAAATTTGGAAACGAGAAGGGCAAGGGAACCCAGCCCCCAGGACAGTCAACTAACCACAAACTGGTAGGGGCAGCCTCGGAGCTAAAGGTAGAGGTGCAGGGGGGGGAACAGGAATGGAGAATATCCCCAAATAATACAGAGATCTGAAGGAAGTGTTTGGGGAGGAGGAATCGAATCAGGCTCCCCCCCACCAAAAAGCTGACTGTGCAATTGAATTAGAACCCAGGGCAAAGTTGCCTAAACTGAGGCTATACCCATTGACTCCCAAGGAATCGGAGGCACTGAGGGAGTTTCTGGACAAAAATTTAGAGCGCAGATTCATACGTCCAGCCAACTCCCCAATGGCAGCACCAGAGTTGTTCAGAACAAAGAAGGATGGACCCTTAAGAATGTGCACAGACTATCGAGGACTGAATGCAATTAGCATGGCAAACAAGTACCCATTGCCACTAATAAAGGACATGTTGGCTCATATATCAAAAGGGAAAATATTTACCAAATTAGATTTAAGGGAAGCGTACTTTACGGTATGGATTCGGGAGGGGGATGAATGGAAAACAGCATTCAATTGCCAACTGGGATGGTTTGAATTTTTGGTTTTGCCCTTCGGGCCAAAAGGTGGGGCTGGAGTATTCATACAATTAATTAATGAAATTTTACAAGATTTATTGTACAGAGGGGTACTTGTGTATCTTGATGACATTTTGATATTTACAGAGACAATTGAAGAACACATGGAGTTAGTGAGGGGGGTCTTGAAATGCCTGAAAAAAAATCAATTGTACACCAAACTTTCAAAGTGTGAATTTCACAGGGAACAATTAGACTATCTAGGTTACAGAATTTCAGGAAAAGGAATTTGCATTGACCCGAGTAAGGTTCAGGACGTAGTAATGTGGGATCCCCCCAAAACTAGGAAACAACTCCAAAGTTTCCTAGGGTTCACAAATTTTTATTGCCAATTCTTACAGCAATTTGCGCAAGTGGCAATGCCCCTCACAACTAAAAGATGTTTACTCAAGACTAAGGGTAAGGGAGAGTCAGGGGGAGCAACAAAACCTAGTGCACCCATAAAATGGACAGCAGAATGTCAGGAGGCATTTGAACATTTAAAGGCATTGTTCACATCAGAACCCATACTAAAACACCCAGAACCTAACAAACCCCTAATCGTACAGGTAGATGCATCAGAATTGGCAACAGGGGGGCTATTATTACAAAAGGACAAGGAAGAGAAATTACGGCCCTGTGCTTATCTTTCCCGCAAATTCAATGACACGGAGCACAGATGGCATGTTTGGGAAAAAGAGGCATATGCTGTCAAATCAGCATTAGAAACTTGGAGGCATTTACTAGAAGGAGCAAGACACCCATTTGAGGTGTGGACTGACCATAAAAATTTAGAAGCACTACGAACTCCAAGGAAACTGAACCCCAAACAGATTAGATAGGCTCAATTCTTCAGCCGATTTGATTTCACATTGAAGTATTTACCGGGGGGAAGAAACTTCCTGGCAGATGCTTTATCTTGGCTATCGCAACACAATAGCCAAAGAGAGGAGGTGATAAATTTGATCATACCCACCAACCAAAAAGGCGGGGCGGCAATAACTAGAAGCCAAGGGAGAAAGCCCAAGTTAGAAGCAGTAGAAGGGATGAGGGTGGAATCAAGTGAAGCACTGAAAGCCGATGACTGGCTACAAGCCAACAAAGGCAGCCTTATAGAAAAGGAGGGAGTTTGGTGGCAGGGAGACAGACTATACATCCCAGAATCCATTAGGGAAAAGATTTTAGAAAGATGCCATGATGCAAAATCAGCTGGCCATTTCAGATTTTTGAAAACCATGCACGTTATAAGGAGACAGTTTTGGTGGCCCACCCTTTGCAGGAATGTAGAAAGCTACGTGGCCAGCTGCCCGACATGCGCCATGGCAAAACACATGGGGGGAAACCTAGAGGGCTACTACAAGAAGTAGCCAATCCCACGCACCCATGGAAGCAAATATCCATGGATTTCATAGTGGATTTACCAGAGAGCAATAAAAAGACAATAATTTGGATGGTCACAGACTTATTCTCCAAGTAGGCTCACTTTGTACCATGCACCAGTATACAAATGGTGGGCCAGCTAGCCAAATTGTTTGTACAGCATATATACTGGCTGCATGGGGCACCTGAGTGAGTAATAAGTGATCGAGGAGTCCAGTTCACTTCAAAATGTTGGAAAGCTTTTTTAAAACTTATGGGGGTGGAGCAAGGTCTGAGTTCGAGTCACCACCCTGCCACAAACGAAGGTTGTGAATGATCCAACCAAGTATTAGAACAATACCTTAGATGTTATATTAATTACCAACAGGACAATTGGGTTGAGTTGCTACCGTTTGCAGAAGTAGCTTTCAACAACTCAGTATATCAAAGTACTGGATTCACACCATTCAAGATAGTAAATGGTCAGGATTTTGTAGCATTTCCAGATTTACCTAAGCCTAATGAAATCACAGTCCCGCTCGACGAATGGGTGAAAGATATAGCTAAGGGATGGCCTGCAATACAGAGAGCACTAGCACACACAAAGGAAACTTACAAAGGTTACGCTGATTGAAAGAGGGCACTGGAATGGAAGCTAAATGTTGGGGATAAGGTATATTTATCTATGAAGTTCTTAAAGTCTGCACAACCTTCCAAAAAACTAGGTCCAAGGTTCATAGGGCCCTTCCCAATCACCAAAGTGATCAATGAGGTAGCAGTGTGACTGCAATTACCAAAGAACCTCAAGAAAATCCACCCTGTGTTTCATTGCAGCCTACTGAAACCAGCTAAAGAGTCAGAATGCTGGCACCCACAGCAAAAGGTGCCTACTTCAAAAATGATAGATGGAGAATGTCACTTCGAGGTACAGGAAATATTAGATTCGAGATTGTATAAAGGAAAACTGCAATACCTGGTGTAATGGAAACAATTTCCCAAATCACAGAGCGAGTGGGTTCATAGCTGCAATGTAAAAGCACCCCAATTAGTAAACAACTTTTACAACAAATACCCGGGAAAACCAAAACAAGGGAGGGGTTGATTGTCGGGGGAGCAGAATGTCACAAACGGCCGCTGCCATGGAGCCATTCGTGACAGGAAGTTAGCCAGCGAGCACTGGCAGATGTGCAGGAGGGAAACAGCAATATGGATTCAGCACCACAAACACCAGACAGGGGCCTCAGGGTGGATTAGGTGCGAGACGAGAGGAGGCTGCAGCCGGCACGCACTCAATGGGAAAAGGGGAGGGGAAAGAAGGTACTTAAGTTGTAACTTTGAGAAATATACCCACTTGAATCTTTAAAGTGTCATGGATCATGAACTGCAATAAAAATTCCTTTCGATTCTATAATGTTTCTGTTGGATAAATGCTGGCTTACAGGGAAAGAGGCGCAGAGTAAACAGACACAGAGTGGAGCTTTTCAAAGCTAAAAATCTTTACTTGTAGATAAAGCAGAGTTGTATATACAGGTACAGCATTGCAAAAGGAAAAATAGCTTACAAGCAGAATACACATAATCCACATGTGTTGCTTCCACTGCACAGACATGAAGGAGCACATACCTAGGAGAACAACTCTCTGAGAACCAGGCATAGCTACACACTTCTCAGTCCTCAGGAGCAGAACACATGGAGATGGCTAAAAGACGGGCAGAAGTCAAGAAGCAAAGGACACCATTTTGCATGGGTAGAAATACACTTTTTACCAACTTCTGATTGGCTGAATCTTAGGTGTGAAAAACACCAAGCACAAAGCATTGAACATAGCACATACTATAACCTGTCAATGGGTGGCAGTGTTACATCTAAGCAAGCATGTGATCTCCCCCTTCCCGTTCTCCCAGGGCAGGCTCTTCCCACGAAGCATCGGGGCAAACTGTTCCCATGCGAACGTTTTGGGACTAGACGTAAACAATGCATGGTACCTTTACTGGCCACCTGCACTTTCATATCTATGGAAGATATGGGCGCAGCCATTCAAAGCTATGAGAAAGCTTTGTTTTTGTACAGAAAGCGATTTGCAATTTCACACGAGAAATCTGACAGTTTCATGTGAGGAGTGCTGATTGCTAGCTCAGGATCATCACAACTACATTACTTTCTGATTCATGTTTAGTTTTTAATCTATTAAAAACCATAAACGTTTTGAAAATATGTACCTGACAGGCAGGTTTTGTATTTATGCTTCTGATTCTTCCTACATAATTGCAGAACTATGCCTCTGTTCAAAAATAATTTGTTAGTTTGGTCTGGTTCTCCATCCTATCAAGATTTTTTTTGAATCCTATGCTGAATCCTAGATATTAGCTGCCCCATCAAGTTTGGTATCAACTCTGAAACTGATGAACATTACATCATTTCCTTTATCCAGGTCATTTAAAAAGGTGTTAAATAACACTGGATTGAGGCGGAACCAGCATCCCAGATTTAATTTTTATCTTGATGTGATGAGGACCTGTTGATGAATATTCTTTGTGCATGTCCATCAATCAGGATAGCTCACATATTACATGCTGGCCAACAAAAATATCATGGGGAACTTGTAAAAAGCCATAATGAAATCAAGATATATACATTAAATTCTATGAAATTCATAACACTGTCAAAAAAAGAAATAATTATAGGCTGGCTCTGTTAATCACATTATTTTGTAAATGACTCAGGATGATAAGTTAATGTTCTAATCTAGAACATTTTTCCAGTATTGAGGTGAAACTGATAGCTTTGTAATTGTCCAGAAGTTCTTTTTTTTCATCTTTTTGAACATGAGGCTAATATAAAAATATATTAAAAATTTACTATAAAAAGTAAAAGAAAAAGGGGTGGGGTGGGGAGAAAAGATAAAAACCTTATACTTCTACTTGGAAAGGAGAAAAAATCCTAGGAAATTGGGAAAGGGAAAATAAAAAATTCCTATAATTAGCTAAGCATAACTAAAACCTAACTGTTTTTGTACTAGTAAACCGTTTAGGGAGCCCATTTGATGTAGTGGTTAAGGCACCAGGCTAGAAACTGGGGGACTGTGTATTCTAGTTTCCCCTTAGGCACAAAGGACTGACTCGAAGACACACAACACATACAGAAAGTTAAGGCTGAAATCCTGTACTCACTTATGAATTGAACTGAGTATAAGCTTATTTTAGAGAAGATAACTTAGCCATTTATACATCTATGCTCATTCACTATGTTTGAAATCCTGAGATAGTTGTACTTCCGGTGAGCGCCATGGCAATCTGACATCCTGCCAACAGTGTGACAGCAGTTATAAAAGGAAAATTTTATAAGGAAAATCATGGCTGGATGCTGGATCCGGACCAATGATATCTCTCTGGAGGGATTGTTGAGATAACCCACGGGCACTCTCGAAAGCCACTTCTCATGAGTCAACTGCAGGAATTGTGGTCAGCTGATGAGTTGAGTGACTGGGAGTCGAGGGATACCATCTAAGCTCATACTCATAATGCAGCCTTTTAAGGACCAAAAGCTCAAGTGAACCTCATTTCTTAATCACTTTTTGGATTATTATTGTTTTTTTTATTGCTCTGGAAAGATTAAGACCCTTCGGATCAGCAAGTTTTGTTTGTTTGGGGTTTTTAAAGAGGAAACATGATTATGGGACCTTGAGGTTTTGACACTACAGGGACCTAGAGGATAATACATTTGTCTTGTTAATAAAGAATGGAGCAAAAAACTGATGGATATTTTTGAATATTGGTCTTCGAAATTACTTGATATGATAGATAGATCATGTGTTAATGAAGTTACGAAAGAAGAACAAGCTACACTGGATAAGTTTGAAATTAATTTGAATGTGGATTTAAATGTGTCAAGCAATGAGAAGGATATGGAGAAGGATGTACTGGATATGCAAATGAAACTGGTGGATGTTTCATTGCTTAAAGGAGATGTACAATTACTAAATCAGAAAATCGATTTGGATAAGTTTCTCTTACTAGATGTACAAAAGAGGTCTGTTAAAGTCTTGAAGGACTTTATGAGAAGTGATAAAAAAGGACAAATTTTACTTACTGGATGTACAAAAGAGGTTGTTAAAGTTTTGAAAGATTCTTGGGACAAAAAAAAGGATGATCAGAAATCAAGCTCTGGGACTATATTTGAAGGGGTTAAAATTGAGATTATTAAAAGTACAGGGAAGGAATACATGGTTGGCTTATTTGATCAAGGTTAAAATAGAAAATTAGTTATATCTGGTTTCCCTTACTGGATTTTGCTGATAAAGAACGAATGAAGAGATGAGTTATGGGTTGAAGAGAGTATATGTTATACTAAGAGATGGTGATAAGCTACTAAAATTGTTTTTACCTGCTGGGATGAAGGGGGAAGTTACTTCTTTTTCTTTCTTTTTTTACACTTTTTTCCTTTTTCTGTATTTTTCTTTCGGTATTTCTATATTTTTTGTAGTTTGTATTAGTTTTTGTTCTATTTGTATATTTTAATAAAATTATTTGAAAAAAAAGAAGAAATTCTGAGATAGTTGCATTTATAGCAATAGGCTGAAGAGTAAAATTGGTAGTTAGCCCTCAACTTTTAACTGAAAGTAAGTCAAATAAGTTTTAGAAAGGTGCATTTCTAAAAAAATTCTAAAAAATTTCTAAACATGACTATAATGATAGAGAAACATGTAAAAGCCTATTGTCTTAAAACCTAAAGGAGAGTATCTTTGAAGTTTATGGAAATAAAGCATAGACCCCATATATTTCTATATGCAATACATATTTCTATACTCAATATACAGGTCTTGTCCAAGACATATGAAGCTGTAAGAAACATATGGTTTTTAGTTTTTGTGATTTTTTTTGCGAGGAGAGCCATACCAGACAAATTCCTGGATGCACCAGGTGCTATAGGTATACTTAGTCCCAGCTATTAATCTTCCTATGAAGTTTTCCAGAGCTTTTGATCCTAAACAGTCTCCTTTCTATCACCTTAGTCCTGATAAATACTTTCATATGTTTAAAAGGCTTTGCAATCATTATCTATAGACCTGATTATTTTAATAATCCTATAATGTATAAATCAGCTTCACCTCCCATATTGGGGAAACCGAGACAAAAGCCACGTAGTATATTAATCATGGAGACCATGTTCAAACTGCAGAATTATTGGAACATTATGCTGTATTTTAGTTTTCAGTAAATATTAATAATAAAATATATTTATTTGCTGCCCAGAGTCACTTGTTGAGATGGGTGGCTTTACAAATTTATTAAATAAATAAATAAAATAAGAAGAAAAGTTATGGAAAGTCATATAATTAAGAATGTACTACTGTGGGCCTAAGTAGTGTAAAGGCTATGTATGTTATTAAATCTATAGACTTAACCGCCATTGGTGTGTTGCCGCGGGAAAACCCGGAAGTGCCGCCATTGCGGCAGCGCGCAAAAACCCAGAAGCGCTGCTGCCGCTTTCAGGTTTTTGCGCGCCGCCGTTGGTGTGTCGCTGCGGGAAAACCCGGAAGCGCTGATGATGATCAGCGCTTCCGGGTTGTGTGGCGACACACCAGACTGTGTGTGGCGACACACTTTTGTGTCGCGACACACAGTTTGGAAAGCTCTGATCTAAAGGGTCTCTTTAAATCTTCATGTTTAAATTAAGTTCATAGCAACAGCTTTTTAAAATTATTTAAAATACAATGGATGGTAATATATGTAGAAGCAAATTAAACTTATTAGCAGGACATAGCTAAATGTTCTGGATAATTCTATGAGCCTACATTGCAGGTGGCAATTACATTTCAGCAAGTGAACATAATAAATCCTCTTGTGTTACATTTTGCTAGTAGCAACATATACTCACATTATTCTATTTGACCTCATTACTGCTAATCATTATCACATTTTTAATAGCTGCCACAATGAGTGAAATGGTTAATGCAGTATTTCTTGCTGAAGAGAGCCTGTCAGGTTATTGATGACAAATTAAAATTAATAAAGAAGATCTGTGTTGAATCTGAGGTTATGGAATAACTTTGAGTGTCCAGATGATTGGGAAAATCTCTGGGGTCCTCTGTGAAGAATAATGTTTTTGGTGCACGTGTATTGTCTTGAAAGCAACGCTAAAACTGCCAAATCTCTGCTTTTGCCTGGAAGACTTCCTGAAACAGGAGCTGTATTCTTTTGGCCCTCATCACATGTAATTTATTCCTCAGAGAGATATTTCCTGTTCTGTACACCTTAGCTTGGCGGCCGTAATAATACAATGTTTCTAAGGTTCTACAGTTTTATTTACCTCGGTAAGGACCTTTACAAGAGCAATCTCAGCCAAACATTGTAGGAGTCCAAATAATATAACAAATAACTAAAAGTTCAATACAGCATTTCTTTGCACGTACGCTAGCTCTGCCGTTCAGTACATTTGCCCTGCTACTATTTACTTCAGTCTTTTCTTTTTTGTGATTTCATTCCCAAATCACTTATTTACTAAGGGCCTCTCCCAATGTCTAAATCACACTAATTATAATCCTCTGTCTATGCCTTAACATGTTTTTATTTGCATGTCTTTTGCATGTTTTTTTATGCATTTCAAATATCAGTGTTTATTAAAGGTGGTTTGTCTATTGGGATCTGGAGAAAGAAAAATCATTCTTCACCTGGGATTGTGTTTCAAGGCCATCCCGTGTTCCCACAATTAATTGAACATAGTACTGTTAGTTCAATCCTTAGTAGATAGTAGCCCACATCATGGAATCACCAGATACAATTTCAACTGTGCCCAGGAGGCATACCAGAGAGACTGAAAAGACAAAGTAGTCCTTTGAGGTCAACACCGGGTCATTTGCGGGTCAGAGAAACCTCAACACTATGCCTTTCACAGTGAAATGGGGAAGAAAAACCAATTACTGTATGCATGCAGAATTCTTTTATACAATAGGATAAGAAAGCAAATTCACTAATTGTCTGAGTTGGAAGGAACACATGGTAATAAAATGAAATTAACTGGACAGATAAGTTAACCATTATTGCTTGACATCAAGCAACAATCTGTGATTAATTCCTGAAATTATCAGAAGTAAATCCAGAATGAATCAGATGTTCTTTTCTGTTCTTTGTATTCTCTTCTGCTCCTCTTCTTGTTCCCAGTATTATCATGCTTCACAAAGCTAAAACAGGAACCAAGGATAGAAAACAGTTAGGCAATTGTACTTGGGTAAATATTCCAGGAAGCTTTACTACTCACATTTAAAATTAAAGCTTAAGTGTCACATGTCATAATTGTAGACATTCAGTTTATCTTTGTCCAGAGGCTTAAAACAATATTCATTCTGCAGTCTTGTTAACTTGATTCATGTATTATATCAATAGTACTTCCAATGAAAAGCTGTCACACAATTGGAGTTTACAACTGCTTGTTAAAATATAAGTATGTCTATGCAGATTTCTCTATAGAAATGGTTTGCCATGGTCTATTTATGGGATGATTTTGGATTTCCCAGTGTAGCCTACAGTCCAGGTACTCCCAGGTAGTTTCCTATCCAAGTATGAGCAGATGTGACCTTGCTTAGCTTCCAAATGCAGGCAAGATTAGCTAACCTTACTTCAAAGTATTTAAATGGAAGCTTAAAGTGAAAGTCCATAAGAAACATGTGAAACTGATATGCCTGAAAAATTGTCCTAACATCATTAAAATTTAAAATAAAATATGGAAAATGAAGAATTAATTCATGTAAGCATTTTCCTCATCCACCCTTTATTTTTCCATAGTCCTCATACAAATGATTCTTGAAATGTATACCTCTAGCAGACTTACTTTTACCATTATTTTTAACTTAATGAGTATACCTTGCACATCAGAGATAAAGCACAAAGGTTAAATTTTACATTAAGATCACATTGCAACACGATATGCAAATGTTCTTATGCAAATGTAAAGCTTCTGGAAGATAAATGTGTTATATCTTTAACCAGTTAACTATGACTGTGAAGTATGGTGTGAGAAGTACAGTAGTTTCATTTTTATATCTTTCTTGTAAATAATGCATAAAGTATGTAGATGTTGTCAAAATATGATTAAGCTATTAGCTTTATAGTTTTCATAGTTAAGAATGTGTTCGGCATGCAGCTTCTAATAACTCATTTCTAAATGCAGAGACTATTATAAAATATTTCTTGTTCATGTCAACGCTATCATGTGGCATAATGATTTTGCTTAAAACCAAGTTAAATGAGGAGTAAAATTAAACAATATTGCATGAATTGTGTTTGACTAATTTTGTGTCACATTATATTAGCCAAGCCTTCAAAATATGTGTTAATGACAAATAGGGTAAGCCCCTAACATACTTTTTACAACTGTAAAAGCACCCTTAAGTCATTAACTTTTAAAGGTTCATTTTGTTCACTTTTTTTTGTAGCCAGTGGCTTTTTAGTGATTACGTTGGTCTATAATACTGGATGTGATATATATATTTTAAAAAGCTGCATAAGTCATTGAAACTTATTGTTAGCATTTGGGACATGCTTCTGAGTGATGTAGCAATACCTAATAATGGATCAACTTTGCAGATTTGAAGTAAACATGACTAAGGTTGAATTTTTAATGTAGAAATATCATTTACATATGCAGCACCTTGGGGAAGGGGGAGCTTGAATAAGCTTTGAGTCAACAGTAAGGCTCTGATCTGTCAGGTGCCAATTATACCCAGTTAAGGCAATTCAAGCCTAGAAACAAATTTCGGTATGTGATTTGCCCTCTGGATTGACGACTATCAAAAGGGGGTTGAATTAAACCCACCACATTCAACAGCTGTGGCTACATGCATAGTGATCCATGCTGGGTTCTATCCACAGGACATCATTTAGCACAGGAGTTGACTGACTTCAGCCTTTTATGCTTTATTTTTCAAAACTAGGATCCCTGGGCTCACCAGTGGATTTTTAATTTACAAAGGACGAGGCTTTAATCTCTTCAATTATCTTGAGCATTTTGTTTAATTACTTAAGGAGGACTTTGCTGAGTCAAGACCAAGTCAACTACTCTAGCTGTTATTTGCCAGTATTCAAGCCATAAGCAAGCACTGTGTAATAGCTGCAAGTTAACCAGCAAATCATGGTTAAAGTATTAAAAAAAAGCATTTCAAGCCTCTTGCTGGATCAAATAATGGTCTGCTAGGTGCAGCAGCTTACTTGCAACAATAGACAGACAACAGTTTCCAGGAAGAACATAATAAGGGTGAAGAAACTGTTGCTTGTGACATTGGGTAAGTGAGTAGACCTGTCAACTCAGCCATGTGCACCAGAAGAAAAGAAAGAAAGAAAGAAAGAAAGAAAGAAAGAAAGAAAGAAAGAAAGAAAGAAAGAAAGAAAGAAAGAAAGAAAGAAAGAAAGAAAGAAACATAGATACCTAGAATTTCCAAGGCTTAAACAGCTCTTCCCTTGGGCTAATTTTTGCTGCATCCTTTTTTTCCTCTTAATGATATTCACTTCATTGCTTATTTTACTAATTAGTATCTATTAGATTTACTTGTGATGACTAGTCACCTAGAGGAGTGGTTTGATCTAGAAAGGCAAGATATAAATATTTTAAAATAAATGCTTTCATAATTTATCAATTTAAGGAAGAAAGGAGGGTAGAAAGAATGACTCACAGCATCAATAGTTTTACAAATTGTACTTAGTTCAGAAAATAGTTGCTCACCTGCCCTGAGAGAACATGGCACTCATTTTTTTTATTCGTAGTTCCATATGCATAGTTCTATTAGGGACTTTTCCTCATGTTTCCTTTAAGAAACAGTGCTCTCTTCCCAAAGATGCAGGGTACCAGAGGTGGCCCAATGGAGTTATATATTTCCAGCTATCCAGTGGCCCTTTGATAAACACATAAGATGACTTCATAAATATACAATCTTGGGGTCAATCTTGATTATTCATATTCTGGTTCAGATGTGTCAGTCCCGCTAGGTAGACCAGACCATGAAATCAATTCCACAATTACTTTTATTGAGATTGGCTATAATAACAGAAGTTTGCATGTCTGATTTTGCTGTTCCTCCTCCTCCTCCTCCTTATAGTTCAGTGAATTAGGGAGGTGTCTCTCTGACACACTTCCAAACTTTAAAAATGCTTTAGCCCCTAAAATGCCTTAGTCTGGGCAATGAAGTCTGCATATCTTCATCAGGGTCATCTTCCTTACTCTTTACAAGAGCCTTGAAAAGTACTCATGAATAGTCAGATTCCATAATGAAACTGAAGCCATCTAGCATCACAGCTTCAATGATGAAGGGGTTGTTCATACCAAGGCATAGCATTAGAATCAAAATATATTTACCTTGGGCCAAAATCATCCTTGCATTTTGTCAAAAGGTCTCCTGCAAAGAAGATGCTTGTTTTTCTACCTTATTCTCAAGGTGCTTGAGTATTTATTTTGAATCCCTTGGGGGTATTTCTCTATTGTTGGAATGCTAGAGAGTGCTATTGCTAATGTTGTTTTCAGATACCCATATTTTCATAATTCTGTCATCTCCCTACCTGTCCATTCTTCCCAACCTTAAAAAGCCCAGTGAGAGAGTTCTTTCACAATGACTTCACTTGAGATTTGATTGAGAGTAGGATAGGCAAGGAAGCTGCATGCCATTGAGCAGATAATTGCAGAATGAAATGCAGGTCATTTATGCACATCCCTTGGCCACATTGTAATTAAATTAGTACAAGAACACCACATTCCATCTGTGCTTTTTGAACAAAATGAAAGCAAATCACTTTTCAACAATTTTAATATGCTTGTCAGATCACAAATACCTGATTAGAAGAAATAGAAATAAAAATTGATGAGAAGAATCAACAACCTCAGATATGCAAATGGTATCATTTGATGGCTAGAAGTTAGGAAGACTTAAGGAACCTCTTACTGAAGGTGAAACAAGAGAGAGCAAAAGCCAATCTGCTGGTGTATATTTTAAAAAATGTGCGGAGAAGACCCTGTTGTATATATTTTTTATGTCTGTAGAATATGTGGCTGAGTTTTTAAAAAACCAGGCCTCAAAACTTTTTTTCTGTTTGGGCTCAGGAGCACATGTTCTCCCCCCACTCAGGAATGCTAATTGCCCCCAGGTGCCGGCCAGTCTGAGAGTTTCTGACCAATCAGAATTAGCTGTTAGAGCTTTGCCCATATTGGGAATCTGTTGCCTAGGTGTTTTGGTCACATGGTGGATCCTGTCCACTCAGAGGCTGGTCAGGTAAAGGTTTAAAAATGTAAATGCCTTTTGTCCTTTTGTTCTCTGCATTCTGCTCTCTGCTATCTAAATGGCTATGTTAATCAACCATGCCATGGTTTGGCTAAAGAAGAAGATTCAAGGTTTGTTCCTATGTTTTTGTTTTAAATAAAGCAACGTTTTTACTACAAACTTATCTCTTGGTTTTTCCATAACTCTGATCACAAATTTTATAAAAATACAAAAGGTTCTGTGCCCAGCAATTGCTTCTGCGATCAGAGACAAAACTTATGGAAATAAGAGAGAAGAAAGCTGACCTGTTTTAGTCTGCATTTGGAGAGGCTTCCTTTGTTTTTTGAAACTTGCCGGCAGTTACAGGAAGTTTCCATTGGAGGCGGAGTTTTGCCTCGTGTTTGCAAGCCTCGTGGTGTTTTTTGGATTTCTACAACAGGGGAGAGAAGGAGCCATGGCTGCTGCTGCTACAGCTTCAAATTTTCAAGGTATGCTCCTGGAAAGACTTTCTAATTCTAATTATTTGAACTGGTCTTTGAAAATGGAAAGTTTCTTGAGGAGAGAAAATTTATGGTCTGCAATTTCTGAACAAATTCCTCAGAATCCAGATCAAGCCTGGTTGAGGAAAGATGAAAAATGCAAAGCCTCCATTATTTTGGCTGTTCAGGATGATCAGCTTATTCACGTGAGAGGCAAAGAAACTTCCAAAGACTTATGGGACTATTTGCGTGATTTATATGTGAAAACTAGTCCAGGCAGCAAGGTTATTTTAACGAAAAAACTGTACAAGGCTCACTTGCCTGAGAATGGAAATTTGCCTGATCATCTCCACAAGCTTCAGAATTATTTTGTGGAACTTCAGGAACGTGGGATGGAATTTACCCCCCTGATGAAAGCCTACATTATGCTTTCTTCATTGAATGAGTCCTGGGACACTTTAATTTGCTCCATGGAGGGAATCCCAGAAGCTGATTTAAATCCATCGTTTGTGTCTACCCGGCTGCTTGCTGAGTGGGAGAAGCGACAAGAAAAAGCTGCCTCCATTTCTACAATAAAGTCTTCTCGTGGCCAGCAGAGGGAGCAGAAGAGCTCTGAATTTCAAGTTTCTGCATTATCCAGCAGGCGATGCTTTACCTGTGGATCCCCTGCTCATCTGCAAAAGGACTGTGTTCAAAAGAAGAAGACTTCTAGAAAGAAGATTCTTCATGCAACAGTTGTTGAGAACTCTGATAATAAAGATTTGTGGGTTCTTGACAGTGGGGCCAATTCTCATATATGTCACAATAAAGATTCCTTTCTGTCTTTGTCTAAAACTAACAAACAAAAAGTTTCCTTAGCAGATGGATCTGTATCCAAGATCGTGGGTGAAGGTGAGATCAATCTTCCATGTTTGGGGGAAACTGTTAAAAATGTTTTGTTTGTGCCTAATTTTCAAAGCAATCTCTTGTCTGTGGGGCAGCTAGTAGCCTCAGGTTATGTTATAACTTTTAAGAAAGAGGGTTGTGATATTAGAAAGAATGGCAAAATGGTTGCAAAATGTTTGCAGAAAGATTCTCTGTACATTGTACAAAATGCTGAAAAGCAGCAAATTGCTAAAGCTAAGGCTGTTTTTGAAAATAAGCCCTTGCACGACCAGTGCATCCATTTATTACATAGGAGATTTGCTCATGCTAATTTTAAGTACATATCTCAAATGCCTAGTTATTCTGCTGATTTAAAATTGAAGTCTTGTGATAAATATCTAGACTGTGCAGTTTGCAAGGAGAATAAAACCACAAGGGCTCCTGTGAAGAAGTTTTCTGATAGGTCCACCTCTAGGCCTCTAGAGATCATTCATTCTGATGTAATAGGCCCATTTTCTCCTAGTCTTGGGGGAGCAAGGTACATTTTGACCTTCATAGATGATTTTTCCAGGTACACATTCATTTATTTGCTGAAACACAAAGATGAGGTCTTTGGTAAATTTAAGGCTTTTGTGGCTTGGGCGAATGGAAAATTCCCAAGGCCAGTGTCTGCTTTGCAATCAGATCGAGGTGGAGAGTATCTATCCTCAAAATTTAAAAGCTTTTTGTTAGAAAAAGGGATAGAACACATTTTAGCTAACCCTTACACTCCTGAACAGAATTCTGTTGCAGAGAGAAAAGGCAGAACACTGCAGGAAGCAATGATGTGTTTGCTGAAGGATGCTAGTTTGCCTTTTAGGTATTGGGGAGAAGCTGTTACTACAGCGTGTTATGTTCAGAACAGGCTGTTTAGCAGTGCAATTCAGGATGTCCCTTTTCATTTGTTCTATGGTGTGAAGCCTAAAGTAAGCCACCTCAGGGTGTTTGGAAGCACAGCTTGGGTCCACATTCCCAAACAGCTGAGGCGCAAGGGGGCTTCCAGAACAAAGAAAGCAATCTTTGTAGGGTATGAACAGAGTCAGAGAAGCTACAGGTTCATACTGGATAATCAACTGATAATTAGTAAAAGTGCTTCTTTTGCTGAGCAGAATTGGGATAAAATAAACTCTAGTTCTTCAGTTGATTTATCCATGGGGGAGCAGCAAAGTCTTGCTGATGGTGATTTGCAGGAATCACCCAGTGAAGTCAATGATCAAGAAGCTGACTTGTCTGGAAAGTCAGAGGTTTCTGAGGTCAATGGTGGGAAACAGAGTGTAAGTCCTGTCCTACCTCGCAGGTCTGAAAGGATTAATAAGGGAGTTCCTCCTGATCGTTATCAAGCAGATGTTGTGAAGGCTTTTCACATTCACACAGAGCCTGAGTCTCTGGAAGAAATTAAAGAAATGCCAGCTGAAATAGCTAAGTGTTGGCATGAAGCCATGCAGCAAGAGTTGGATTCCTTAAAGGAAAATAAAACTTGGAAACTAGTAAGTTTGCCTCCCAATCAGAAGGTTTTAGGTTGTAGGTGTGTGTTCAAACTGAAAAAAGATTCTGATGGCAAAATTCAGAAGTACAAAGCAAGGTTGGTAGCAAAAGGTTTTGCTCAAAGAAAAAATGTGGATTATGACAAAACTTTTGCTCCAGTGACAAAAGCTGAATCTATCAGGTTGCTTTTAAAGGTTGCTGCCATGAAGAAACTGTTTATCACTATGATATTCAAACTGCTTTTCTGTATGGTGACTTGGAGGAAAAATTGTTTATGCAACAACCTCCTGGTTATGAAAAAGAAAAACATCTTGTGTGTGAATTGCAGAAATCCATCTATGGATTGAAACAAGCCGCGCGTTGTTGGAATATTAAAATGGATAATATTTTGCAAAAATTTGGGTTTCAAAAGGGAATTGCTGATCCTTGTGTGTATGTAAAAAATGATGAGCAAGGTGTAATGTACTTGTGCTTGTATGTGGATGATTTGTTGCTGCTCACTTCATCTGATGAACAGAAGCATTCCTTTGAGGTTTGTATGAAAAACAATTTCACATTGAAATGTCTTGGAGCAGTCAACAATTACCTAGGATTAGAAATTCAGAGGGAAAAAGATGGCAGTTTTCTCATAAGCCAGAGCAGTAAAATTAAGAAGCTGCTGGAGGATTTTAAAATGCAGGACTGCAAGTCTGTCTCCTCCCCCATGCTTCCCGAGTTTCTAAAAGAGGAGGGGGTGAAGGGGAATGGTGAGTCATCTGAAGGAGATAGTTTCAGATCAGCCATTGGCAGTCTTCTTTACATTGCAAACAACAGCCGTCCGGACATTTCTAACAGTGTGTCCATTTTGAGCAGGTTTGTGGAAAATCCCACATCTGCTGCAAAGTCTGGGTTAAAAAGGCTGTTTCGTTATTTGCAAGGCACCAAAGATTTTTGCTTAAGGTTGTCTGCTACAGACACAGAAGAAAAGTTAGAATGCTGGTGTGATTCAGATTGGGCTGGAGATCTCAGTGATAGGAAGTCTACTTCTGGAAGTGTAATTCAATTTGCAAAGTCCACTATTGCTTGGTTTTCCAGAAAGCAGACTGTAGTAGCCATCAGCACAGCTGAAGCCGAATTCTATGCTTTAGCACAACTGTGCAATGAAGTAATTTGGTTTACTCAATTGTTGGAAGACATTGGAGTCATTTTAAGCCAGCCTGTAACAATTCATGAAGACAATCAAGCCTGTATCCATTTGGTTTTATCTGAAAGTTCCAGAAACCGCACAAAGCACATTGATGTGCGTTTTCATCTTGTTAAAGATTTTCTAGCCAAGAAAAAGGTTGTTTTGAAATACTGTGATACTAAATTAATGTTGGCTGATATCTTAACCAAGCCTCTAGTTGCCAGTAGGCACAGTGAGTTAATTACCAAGCTGGGTTTGTTTCCATATTCTTTCTAGTCATAAAAAAAGGGGAGTGTTGTATATATTTTTTATGTCTGTAGAATATGTGGCTGAGTTTTTAAAAAGCCAGGCCTCAAAACTTTTTTTCTGTTTGGGCTCAGGAGCACATGTTCTCCCCCCACTCAGGAATGCTAATTGCCCCCAGGTGCCGGCCAGTCTGAGAGTTTCTGACCAATCAGAATTAGCTGTTAGAGCTTTGCCCATATTGGGAATCTGTTGCCTAGGTGTTTTGGTCACATGGTGGATCCTGTCCACTCAGAGGCTGGTCAGGTAAAGGTTTAAAAATGTAAATGCCTTTTGTCCTTTTGTTCTCTGCATTCTGCTCTCTGCTATCTAAATGGCTATGTTAATCAACCATGCCATGCTTTGGCTAAAGAAGAAGATTCAAGGTTTGTTCCTATGTTTTTGTTTTAAATAAAGCAACGTTTTTACTACAAACTTATCTCTTGGTTTTTCCATAACTCTGATCACAAATTTTATAAAAATACAAAAGACCCTGAAGTGTTAAAAGACATGTTCCTAGGCTTAAAAATTCACAGGGATGGTGACAGTAACCATGAAATAAAGATATGTCTGCTACTTGGGAGAGACTATGACAGAGCTAAACATATTAAAATGCAGAGACATCACACAGACAACCAAGGCACGTATTGTTATGGCCACGTTTCTCCCTGTTGTTACATATGGCTGTGAAAGTTGAACCATCAAAAAGGTTAATTGAAGAAAAATTGATGCCTTGGAATTGTAGCACTGGAGATAATTTTCTTGTTGAGAATACCTTGGACTGCAAGAAGAAAAACATTCAATAGTAGAGGAAGTAAAACCAGATTGCTCACTGAAAGCACCAGTAATACAGCTAAAGCTTAAGTATTTTGGACTCATAATGCAAAGACAAGAGTCACTGAAGAAGACCCAGATGCTTTGAAAAATGAAGGCAATAAAAAAAGGCTGATAGAAGACAAGGTGGCTGGAAACTATCACTGATGACACAAGCAGGAGCTTACAAGAACTCAAAGAAGCAGTTATTGGCAAAATGATGTCCTTAGGGACCAAAGAGTTGAAACAACAACAACAACAACAACAACAAGAAGAAGAAATAAAGCTGTAATGTTAAAATGCAGAATATATGTATAACTGATTTAACTCAGGGAAAATTAAACTCCTAAGTACTTCTGAGTATCAAAAGTAAGGAAGTCAATTATTTTTCACATTTTAGGCATCTTGGTTTCAAAGAACTAATGCTGATTCTGGTTTACAAACAGAACTACTACTATTCTGCATGTTACTAATAGTAACTAGCTTTTTAAGGCATTCAAGATTTCCAGTCACATTATTTTTACTAGAAGTATAATCATACACCTAGTTTTCATCAGGGGACCCAGTCTTCTTAGAAGAAGCATCTTTTTTAATGTTATATTTATCTTACTGCATAATGATGATATATATATTCGTGCATTACAGTGGCAGGGCCATTGATTTGTCCTAGGTATTTAGAGGGCTGAATTTTAATGTAATGCCTATAATGTGACAATTTGCACTGAAAGTTGATTTACATACATACTAAGCACATGACCAGTTTGGCGGGAGAAGAATAATGTCAGTCTGCTAAATGTGAGTGAGAAGGGCTTCTGTCCTGATTATGGGTTCACTAGATTATGGGTTCACTAAATAATATATCCATTATTATATATGGGGAGAAAACGTCTTTTGTCCCTCGCTTATTATGAAGAGTCAATAGAATTACTCTCTCCACACAGCCTTTTTATTGAGCTGAAGCTGTGTTCATATACTCTTAAGACTGATCTCTCTGTGAAACCTCACAAATAATGTCTGTATATTCTAGCCAATTATGCAGTTCTGTTTATTTAAGAAGTTCATTTAGACTCTCTCGATGTAGAAGTGGATTTGCAAAGATGAAGGTGAAGCATATTAAGCAGAGAATTAATACTCTGTCTTCTTTGAAGAAGACATCGTTACATATTTAGAACACAGTGTGCAAAACAGCCTTACAGACTGGGGATTATAGGAGTTGAAACTGCAATCCATACAGAGGACACCAGACTGGGGAAAGCAGATATATAATATTAATCAAAGTTTGTCCATAGTGACCAAATCTATATGTATCATAGCAGTGACACTTTATCATGACTGAACAAAGTGGGAAGCTTACTCCAGTTTAGTTCCAGTTTAGCTGGGTTGTGTGGCTCTAATTTGGACTATTCCTGTTGCATCCATTGCTGCAAATGATCACATCACCAAGGCACTTTCAACAGAATCAGTTATGTCCTTGCAGTCTAGACTAAGGAATCCTTTATCAGCTCTTTGCCCTAAACATATGGCACAGAGATATAAACTTACTACTTTATAGTAATTGCAACCAGTATATAGACTGGAGTACCTTTTCATGGGCAAGAGTAAATTCTTGGTGAGATGGCTACACTGTCTGTAACATCAAAGGTGCTCTCTCCTAGTCTTTTAAAATAATATTAATGTTTTTATTATAGAATAATTTTTAATGTTTGTTTCTTCTTAGGGTCTGTTTTTATGGTCTGTTTTTATTGTGTGCCGCCCAGAGTCACATTTTTTGAGATAGATAGCTATATACATGTGATGAATGAATGAATGAATGAATGAATGAATGAACAAACTCAATTAATATGAATATTAACTTTATTTATATACCACTCTTCCTCCAAAAGGGAACATGCCATAATTTTTTATTTTTTTAAATAAATATGATTATTGAAAGCTCCAACTCCTAAACAAAGCAATCATATGAATGTTTAATCAAAAATAATAATAAATAATGTGTTCAGTGGGGCAATATATGTACAGTATGTATAGGATTGTAGTCAGTTATGTTTTAAGACTTTGGTCCTAATATGAAAGTTACCAAAATTAGCAGGTGTTGTTTTATTTTGTAAAAGTGAGTGGCACTTTGGATGCAAAATCTAAAAGGTGCTTGTGCAAGGGAACACCCATCGCACTTTAAACAGTTGCAGACGGGTGCTACCTTCATGCCCTCATGGGCTTTGATGCAGCTTTTTGCTTCCAAAGGCCTAGGATTTTGTAACATGGCGTGCATCTCCAGAATTAATGAAATTACTCGCTCCTAAGTGCATGCCACTAAGGGATACAGGGAACTCAATGTGGGTGGGTTCCTTCGGCTTTCCAACAGACACACTTTCAGGAGAATCGACTACTAAAGAGCCCTTCTGTTTAATTAAGCCAACTAATATCAAAGTGGTTTTTTGCATTTAAAATTCGTGCTTAAACTTCTCGCAGATTAAGTGGGTTTAAACTGTTTCTATTCCTGACTTTATCAGCATTATAAAATACATTAGAGATTGAGGGGATAACATTCTGCCATGTTAGGTTATAACCTAACTGCTATTTGCAGTTGTAAGGACTACTAATGGCAGAGGGACCAGATTTATTATAGCAAAGACATCCTGTTTAACATAGTCTTGTCATTCCATTAATAATGACTGCATATGAGCTATCTTGTTGGCATCTTTGTTGTCCTGAAAACTTAAAACTCACAGCACAATTCTTTACGATGTGCTACATTGCCCCCTCTGGGTATTCCTGACCATTATCCCATTTGGTTATATTCAAAACGGCTGCCTCCTGAGAGAGCATTAGGGGTGACCTTTAACCCTGCAATATTCTTGGTTCAAATGGCGTAATAACATGTAGTGAATATTTACAAGCATACTTATACCATAATAGAGTACTGCTGTGAACATTAGCACATATTTTCTGCTCAATCAGGCTTTGATGTAGAGCTTGCCATGCACTCTGGAGAAAATGCAGTCCCCAATAAGCTATGCTAGTGAAACACCCTTGAACCTAAACAGCTTACATAACATACACTGACGAGATGCAGATTAGCAGGCAAACATATACACTGGAAATGTTGCAAGTCCCAATAGTGTGTTACGAGGCTGCATAATGTCTTAAAGAGTCTTCCCGCTAGAGAAATAAGTGAGAGGAAGGTATACTATCTGGCTAAGTACCTGGGCTTATAAGCAGCACAGAAAAATGGCTTATATCTCCCCCCTCCCAAATGGTGATCTTATCCACATGGAGAAAATTAATAGTCATAAGCAGTAATGATAACAGGCCACCTATTTCTATATTTCGGTCACAGCATCTATTGCATGACTATTCTTTCTCTGGTTTTCTTCCAAGATACATACCACAGACTTTCTAACATGATGTTAAAGATGGCTGGCAGCACTTATACAAACTTCACTCATTTCTGAATCACCCTCTATTTGTTTTTGCTCCCAAGAAAGAGTTCCTACTTCAATACATTTTATACTATGACAGTTCCAGTGACATTACCTTGGTCAGGAACTTGATGCATAAATCACAATTTATAGCTTTAGCTGCCCGTGTTCCTATAATGGCAGAATGATATGGTCACCCAAATCCAATTATTTGTTCTGGGCATGGGACTTTTAATAGAGGCACAGAGTTACTTCAACGATTCTCCAATCATTTCTGCAGAGCTACTGTATACTGGCACATTGCACGACCAGCTGGATGGAGGACAGTTCAGGTATTTCAATAGATGACCTGGAAAACTGAATGTAATTTCATCCCTGTGAGACTGCACATGAGCAAAATCCAAAAGGCATAAGACATGGCATATAATCTGACTGATGTCCGTCTTACATCAGTCACATTTTTAGGAAGAAATTGTATGACATGGATTCCATACATCAACACTGTGGGAAGAAATTGCATATTTTTCCTGCCTCTTATGTTTTGATGTTGACCAGGATTCATGAAACTCACTCCTGTCTTGCTTGGGTCATATTCCCAGGCCTGAATATGCCTGCTGAGTAGAAACAGTAAACCTCGCCTCTGTCTACATCAGTGTTTCTCAACCTTGGGGACTTTAAGATGTGTCGACTTCAACTTCCCAGAATCTGCTGGCTGGGGAATTCTGGGAGTTGAAGTCTACGCATCTTAAAGTTCCCCAGGTTGAGAAACACTGGTCTACATGATGATTTGGTTATTTGAGAACTTATTCACATGACCCTTGGGATTGGCTTGATTTACATGTCCATGCGACTTGATGATGAATGATGTTAAGAATTTGAGCTATTTTGTGATTGATAAGGATTTTCCAACAGTTACATAAGGGGTATATGTGTATTACGTAGCTCCTTGTGTGCATGTGTGCAATGTCCATGTATGCATGAATGTTTGTGGAAGAGATGTAAGAAAAGAATGCTGATGTTTTACTGACTGGGATGCTTTCCTGATGATCAGTATGGAGATGAGAGGGCAGAAAAATTGGTTGAGGCCAAGCTACTAACCATCTGCTGACACCTTCAAAATTAACACATTTATTATGGCATATGTGTTCATGGACTGCAGTGCAATGCATCAGATGTTTGACATGTTATAAATTGGCAAGAATGTATACAGTATACTAGGTGTGTACTCTAGATAGAGGAAATTAAAAGCAGGGAAGGAAAAAAGAAATGAAATAGGAAAGTACAAACAGGAATAATGAGTGCCACTTAAATGTATGTAAAATGAACAGAATGACTATCCGCTAAACCCTGTTATTAATAACACAAATTCCTGGTATTGGTAAGCTAAATTAACATGCACACCCATTATTATCTCCTGGACTAATTCTGTGAAGGGTGAGGTGTGATAGAAAAGCAATATAGCATCATCTGTTTCTGTAGAATCTGCTGGAGCTCTCTGGAGCTTTTGATAGAATCAACCAGTTTTTTAACATAAAAAACTTATGTGACTGTAACAGGGTTGAGGGGCATTGTTTTACTACAGCTAATCCTAGGAACAGTTCTTACGTGGTGGTGCAAGATTATTGAGCATGGCATATTAGTCATAATTCCTTCCCATTGCAGACACCCCCCCAACACTTATTTGCCTATAATTTGCTACAGATGTAGGACCAATTTTAAGTATAAATCTAAAAAAGTGTACTTTGAACCTCATGAATAAAGAAATTTAAATAAATCCACAAACATGAAGTGGTATTACCCATCCAGTAGTCATCTTAATCAGTTTGGAGTACTTTGTTGTCCATGAATGATGGTATATATCCAACGGAATAGGAAACTGAAATATGACAATTAACAAAAAAATTATAATCCTTTTTTCTGATGGTCAGGGAAGTAAATCAGGAGATTTACTTCTGGTTTCAATAAAACTATAGGAGAAGTTATTGTAGTTTACACCAGGAAATTATTGTATTTTCTTCCAGGAAAGATACATTAGACAACCTGACACAAGTTGATGTTAATATAACCTACACTCATATCACAGTTTATAGTTACTACTCTCTCCCTAATTTTCTGTTTAGGATAGCCATATTTCCCAGAAAAGGAATGAAGTTGGTAAAACTGGATTAGAGATATAATTGGAGTTGTGAATGATTGGAGATAAAATTCCAAATGATCTTCTGAGTTGATTAACCAGTCTATGGGTTTCAAATGGAGCTTCAGAATTTTACCACTGCATACCAGAGTGACTTGTTACATATTCCTGAAATGTATCTATTGCCTTATCAAACCCTCTGGAAGGGCTTTCCCTATGTGTTCCTGAAAGCCTGCTGGAGTGTGCAGTACTGGGTAGAATTCTGAGAGAAGCTAAGTTTATCCAAAAGAGTCTTATTATTTAAAAGTTTTGACTTGGGAATGTCTAGCTGCCTAAATGTGAGATAGCATACATCTTACCTTGGATATATTATAAACCTGTTTGAATTTTTGCATTACAATCTCCATATACAAAGAAAAGGTCCATTTTTTGATATTTTATTCATAAGATCCCTCAAGGTGTCATTGAAATTCTCGCTATCTTTCATCAGGCAGATGCGCTGTTGAAAAGTACACCTGTGTGCTTGATGAAATGGTTTTCCTCTGAGAGTAATGGCAACGATTCTGATATTAATTGGGTCCCAAGTAATTATCAGGTTCCTATATTTATTTTCATGGATTTTGTTTTTTGCCTTCTATTGATTTGCTTATCAAATACAGCAATTCGTCTAAGCCCAATGTGCATGATAGCCTCTGCTAGACATAGTTTTAACTTCTTATTGAGAGCTTTTAAAATGATAATTATATACATATCCTCTTGTCTCTTTGGAATTGTTAATATTCAGTGTACAAATTTAACAACATGCTGCTTACAAAGGGTTACTTTTTGCAGACACCTTCGTAGGAAAACAGGACTTGATTTATACGCAGAATGCAGACAGCACATATGCACATACCAATTCTCTCTCTCTCTCTCTCTCTCTCTCTCTCTCTCTCTCTCTCTCTCTTTCTTTCTTTCTTTCTTTCTTTCTTTCTTTCTTTCTTTCTTTCTTTCTTTCTTGTTTTTTTTAATTCTTGGTTTCACTCCATTGGCTCCATGCCAACCTAATGGGGTGGAAAACCAGGCCCCTAGCTCTTGAAATAATATCCTTGGGGCTATAAATATTTTCCTCAAATAATATTAAATATGCAAAGTCACTGTATATTGTCAAATGCAATTAGCAGTGTACACACTATCCCACGGTATCGCTCTTGAAAGAATCAAAAGGAAGTATCTTTTACATGGAACACAGAACTCAATTTCTAGCATCAGCTTTCTAATTGAACTATTGCAGTTTTTCCAAACTGTCCTACCATGTGTTGGATGACTTCTCAATACCCTTAGACAGTTTGTAGAATACGGGAACTGTAGTTCAACATATCTGGAAACCACTTGAGAAAAGAGGAATACTGAACTGTAGCTTGGATTCTGGGGGATGGGCTCTGTCTCTGTTTCTACTTACACATGTAAAGTTACTCTTGAAACCGAAGTTACTCTTGAAACCACCTTGCACTTATGTATCACACAAGAGTAGGGTGAACAAATTAAAGTAATAGTAAAGTAAATTAAAGTAAAGTAAAGTAAACCTAGGATAATTTCCTATGGTTTCCTGCTGTTGGGTTTTAAGCCCAAACTTCGCTACAGGTACTTTAACTGAATTTCTTTCTGGACAGTTTTTAAATGCATTGACAGCCAGCCTCACAACTTTAAGCTAGTTACTCAAACTCTATTCCTGGCCCCCAATCTGGATAAGACTCTTCCTCCAGAGGAAATACTTACTCCTTTATACAAGTTTCTTCTGTGTCTCTGTGCTACACAGAGAAAGTATTTTCTACATTGTGACATGTGAGAGACATGACACGATTATGGCTTCCACATTACAATGCCAACTCAAAACATTTTTTTCTCTCTCACCAGAACATTTTAATGGTTTGATATGATCAGGTAATTAGTTTTATTATTATATTCTTTTTATTATGCCCTGTAGGACATATTTGATCCTATTTTTGTAAAATGTCTTAGTTTACACAAAGAAGAAAGACAGCTGAAAAGTAACTTTAACACTAATAAACAATAGTTAACTCCATAATACCTAAGTTGCTTTCTCTGACAAGATGTGCACATTTCTCATCTTGATTCTCCCTTGACCCCTTTTAATCTGAATGGAGAATTCTAGGTGCTGACCTAGATAGATGCTTTGATTATATATCTGTCATAGCAAATATCCAACAGGCTCAATCTTCACCCTGCCCCAAAAGTCTGAGAGAATGACCATGTCTTTAATAGCTTCCTGAATATAATCAGGTGGGGGCCATCTGGATCTCTAGGGTGGTATCATTCCAGAGGGCAGGTGCCATGACAGAGAAGGCCCATTTCTTGGGTCTCATTGGATGGCACTGCTTGATTGATGGGACCCACTTTGCCTGATTTTACCAGATGAGCAGAAACAACTCAAGTAACTGGGCCCTATGCCATGAAGGGATTTATAGGCAATAACCAGCACCTTGAATTACACCCAGAAGCCAACCAATGACCAGTCTAGCTTGCAAAGCAGTGAGTTCAAATGGGCATAATGAGGCATGCATGTCACTGCCCATGTCACTGCATTCTAGACCAGTTGTAGCTTCCACAGAGTCTTCAAGGGCAACTCCATGTAGAGCCAATTACAGTAATCCATTTGTCAGGTGAGTAAGGAATGAGTGTCTGAAGGGCTGTGGTGGTTGCTTATGTGTAACATTCCTCCAGTTACTTTCCCAGCCTCCCCACAATCTCTCACATCAATCAGTGCTTCCTTTCACATCTTCCTCCACTTACTATTCTCCTACTATCTACCTCTATTCCCCCAGATCTTCCTAACACCCTCCTCCCCATCTGTACCACAGCAAACAGCTTTGTGTTCTGTGTGTACTCACAACATGGCTCTTACTAAAGTGACAGTTTGCCATTTCACAAAATGGCTGTTGTGGTAGTGGCTCATTACAAAATTCCCACTTGCCCAAAATTAAAGAGGGGTACTTCTGTACTTCATTGTGTGGTTAAGCAAAGAGGGGAGGTGCTCCCCTTGACCTGTTCTAGTTTCTTGGGATGTCTTCTATCACCTCTCTAGCTTTGACTTCCTTTATGAAAAGCACAAGCCCTGGGCTGAAGTAATCCACAATTTATTATTTTCTTTTCTAAAATCACTTAAGGGCCCTAGATGGAATTGACAGACATTCTTGTAAATAAAGATAATATTCTGGCAAGCGTGCCAGTTTCATTCCACCCCCACCCCCTTTTAATTGAAAATATAAAAAAGTAAAGGCAGGTGAGTAGGGAACCTAGTGGGCAACAAGGAAGGTATTCATGAGCACCACGTTTCTTTTATCTGAAGAGCATAGATAAGCATATTTTGTGAGTTTTTTTTTTAATCCATACAATCATGTCTGATTTTCAGACAAGTCCCTGCAGTTTTCTTGGCAAGGATTCTTCAGAAGTGGTTTGCCATTGCCTCCTTCTTAGGGCTGAGTGAAAGTGACTGGCCCAAGGTCACCCAGCTGGCTTTTTGCCCAAGGTGGGACTAGAACTCACGGTCTCCCAGTTTCTAGCCTGATGCCTTAACTGCTACACCGAACTGGCTCTTTTGTGAGTTAGGATGCCACAAAATTTGGATGCTCCACATCAGAAGTTGGTATGGGATTTACCTGCCCTGGAAACAAACTGAATTAGATCTAAGACTAATAGTGTGTGAATAGATGAAAGAGATGTTTGGCAAGAAAAGCATCAGGTGCCTGTCTGTTATGACCCCATACAGGATTTCTTTAGAAGAGTTTGATAAAATGCTTCTGCTGTTCCTTCTCTCATAGGTGTGCAGTCTCTTTTAAAGGAAGTGTACATGTCTGAAGGAGTGAAAGAAAGAAGACACAATTATTTTTTAGATTGTGTTTGGGGAAAAAAAATTCCATGTGATTCCTCTTTTTCACTTATACTGCCTGGCTGTGTGCATGTGCTTTTTTCCCCACTGGTTGTAAATCCTTAACCTGACATCCATTCATTACTAGCTGGCAATTGCTCAGGCTCTGAGACTAGAGTGATTTGTTTTTTTGTTTTTTGTTTTTTTTACATGCCAATAATGCAGATGTAACAAATCTGTTCTGAATTTCTCATTTACAAGATCCGTTGTTGTATGAAGAATACAACAGGTAAGATACACACTGTTGGTATTTTTGATAAAACCAGATACACATCTGTATAATTTCTCATTAGCAATTTGCTAGCAAAAAGGCAATTCAAAAAAGAACCTATGTTTTTTTAGAGCTCACTTTGTTGTTGTTGTATGTTTCAGTTAGCTAACTTGTAGAGCTAGGACACCTCCCGATCAGATTTTTTTTTTTAATCCGTTCAATCATGCCTGATTCTCGGAGACAGCCTGGACAAGTCCCTGCAGTTTTCTTGGAAAGGTTGTTCAGAAGTGGTTTGCCGTTGCCTCCTTCGGCTGACAGAGAGAGTGACTGGCCCAAGGTCACCCAGCTGGCTTTGTGGCAGCTCATAAATATGGCTGTGTTTTTGTTTCATTTTTTAAAGTGATCACACTCCATAAGAGGACCCATTTTGTGTGAGGATTCATGACATCTCAAAGTTCCAAATGTACCCCAAAAGATTGCTTAACCACACAATGAAGTACAGACCGTAATGCCAATGTTTCCTAGTGCTCCAGGATCCTTAATTAATTGTACATCTTTTCATAGGTGAGGACTTCTGTTTCTCTAAATTTTAAATGATCCCAGCGTATACTGTTATTGGGATGTGCCCATGTGCTCCAGCCTACACATTATATAGCACATGACAACGTTTTCTTTGGTAACAGTGTCTTGCACCTTGCTGCCCAGCACACCGATGACTTAATTAATCTTTCTCTAGATGTGGCAGTTAAAGGATACATTTCACCATGCCTCTACATCTCTTTTCTAGTCATCATATGCTTAAATTGCAAATTTGTCTGAACTGTAACCCAGAGTCTTATGGCTCTTGGTTCTACATTTCCCTGTAGATCTTCGCTTTTCAAATGTGTCAGAGTTGTAATACAAGGTTGCCACCAAAAAGGTGCAAGTACATTAAATCATAGAAAAAAAACCAGAGGAACAAATTACATTCAAACAATGTGAAGGGTTTGATTTGGGACCAGAAAAGGCATAACAGGAAAGAACAAAATTCTATCTTTAATTCAAATTTTTGGGCACAGATATCTCATTACATTTGAGGAGAATCTATAATACGATCCATCTGAGCCACTATCCTGGCTTTTGGGAAGAGTTAATATCTCTGTCTGCAAAAGCAGTCTTCCACTACATGCTTGGAACAGGAGTATTTTGAAGACCACTAATCCTAATAGACACTTGATTTGAAGAAGATAGGAGCTTCTGTGCTACTAACGAATAGGACCTGAGCCCAGGCAAGAGGTATTCAGTAGTATGGAATAGTTTCCTGGAGTTTATTCCATTTCAGAAACAATTATATACAGTATTTTCCAGGTTTAAACATTAGACCCAAATTAGCTGTGAACTTATTAAAGTCTTAAACCAGTTTTCCTTTCACAAACCCACAGTTCTCCTTGTGAACCTTCAAGTTGATCTGATTGTTTCCAAATATTAATTAAGGTGCCATGATCCAAACATTAATTAAGGTGCCATTCAATAGTTTTATTCTTTCCAGCAATTCTAGTTTTCTTGACAAATGGCTTCAGAGCTTGTAATTGAAAATGTGCTGGCCTTGCACCTAATTTCAACAAACAGGCAAAGCTCC
This sequence comes from Charina bottae, assembly GCA_023362775.1. NCBI lineage: Eukaryota > Metazoa > Chordata > Lepidosauria > Squamata > Charinaidae > Charina > Charina bottae. The sequence continues at coordinate 64,537,000 of JALMGJ010000005.1, read as the reverse complement.
TTAAAATATATTACAATAAGGACACATCTTTGGGAATGAGAAAATAATAGGGGCTAAGCATGCTTAGAAAATGAATCAAAAGAAGTGCTTTTAACTTTGTGTGAGCACCAGCGCATCTTAATTGGGGTCAAAAAAGTCAAGATGGTTGCCACAACCAGGTAGTCAAAGTCCTGCCCTTTTTTTCATGCATTTTGCATATGACACATATAAAAATGGGCAGAGTTTTGATTGTGCAATTGTGGCAGCCATCTTGCCATTTTTCACACTGCTGGTAATCACCAACACTGCGTCTCTCTACTATTTGTTAAGTGAAGTCCTCTTTATGTATTATTGGACTCGATTTCGCCTCTGACAAATTTCAAAATGACTTTGGGCAACTCACAATATAATAATAACAAGGTTAAAATACAATAAAGTAAATAAAAATACAATTAAAAAAATAAACAAGGTGGAAAATCCAGACAACTATGAAAAGGTATGCAACACATGACAAGCACATCTAAGCAGGGGTTCCATTCATCCTACCCGAAGGCCTGAGGAAGCATCCAGGTCTTTAAGGCCTTCCAGAACACCATCAGGACGTAGATCTCCAGGGGAACCTCATTCCAGAAGACAGGTACCGTGAAAGAGAAGGCACGCTTCCTGGGTCCTGAAGGATGATGCTGCTTAATTGAGGAAACCTAGAGCATACCCACTCTGTCAGCTTGTACTGGCAAGACAGAAACCATGAGATATAGGCAGCCCTTCAAATAACTGGGTCCTATGCCATGTAGGGCTTTATATGTGATAGCCAGCACTTTGAATCACACCCAGAAACACAACTTGCTTTAGTACATCTCTTAATGCAGTCACTGAATTGTTTTGCAGTATACACATTGTTTTTTTTTTATTCATTCAATCATGTCCGATTCTCAGAGACTGTCTGGACAAATCACTGCAGTTCTCTTGGCAAGGTTTTTTCAGAAGTGGTTTGCCATTGCCTCCTTCCTAGGGCTGAGAGAGAGTGACTGGCTCAAGGTCACCAAGCTGGTTTTGTGCCAAAGGCAGGACTAGAACTCACAGTCTCCCGGTTTCTAGCCTGATGCCTTAACCACCACACCAAACTGGCTCTCTATACACAAATATTGTGGTTCAAATTCTACCAAAGGCTTGGGGCAAAGTTGGCAAGTTAGTGGCTTCCTCAAGTGACCAACTCTCTTATCTGAGAAAATATAGCAGATCTCAGAGTTTATAGCAGGGGGTGATATACAATGAGTTCCCTAGGGTCACCTGATTCCTAGGCAGAAGCATTATCATCTTTCCTTTTACAATTCAGCTTGAAATATCTGCAATGCCATTCTCTGGAGGTTGTGGTTCAGGAACTAGTCAATTGTTGCCTCACTGTGTTCTTAGCCTAATCACTTTGGATCTATGCTAATTTGGTTTGTTTATTAGCGAAATAAAATTAAATTCAGAAATATCTGCTACTGGATTGGCTATCATTGCTCTCTTCCATGATCATATAAGACAGCCCTCATCAGTCCTCATTAGGGTGGCACTTTCCCCATATGCTGGCAAGGTGCCAGGTTGGGCAAGGCTGATAGAATGTTGCTGAATATAGTTGAGATTAGGGTTATTCCACATTCAGTTGAAGTTCTCCATCCTAAAGGATGTTCTAGCAGTCCTGTTTACATGAACAAGTTCAAGACCGTTTGCTGGTTTACCCCCCCATGTTGTTAATACAGATCCAGGTAAGATTGGCAACTCCTTTTTCTTTCCAAATTATGCCCATTCTTCAGTAGTTCACAGCAGATAAAAACTCTACCACTTCGCTCTTCAGAAGCTCTTTGCGATTTCTAATTAAAACCTTTGTCTGAACACAAAATAATTAATACATAAAAATGAAGTGTGGGGAAAGAATCTACTGTGGAACCAGTCTCTCAGTTGTATATTTAAACAATATTTAATCATTAGAGTAACACAGTGATTGCACTTTTGGAAAGAAAACAAGCCCAGTACTTCATGTTTATTTAACACTTGGACTAGTTAGTTCTTGGAGGTATGAAATGAAGCTTATAGAGTGCTGCCGCAGTAAATCATATGTTCTGGAGAATCACTAGGTCTTTAAACAGAAGTGTCGTTTTAAACAGGAACAGTTCATTGGGGCCCTGGCATATAAAATCGATGTCTTATAACCTTGACTGTTTATACTGAAAGAAAGGAGAGGAAATAAAAACAAGACTTAAAAATATAGCCATGAGGATCTCATTTTTCCATGTTTAAGCTAAATACTGATGGATGTGATAATTTTTATGCATCCAGGTCCTGAAAACCTAATAGGAGATGAGAATTGGTTAGCAGACCAACCTGTCGGTGGGAAGACATGCATTTATTTTTATTTATTCCTGCCTTTTTTTTAATTACACATTTTGATTTGATCTCTTTCCATTCAATTGAAACCTAAATATTTTAAGCTCAGAAATGAAAAAGGGTTTGTGAGGGGGTGCCTCTCTGGTGCTAGGTTGTACACATTATCATTTCAAAGCCCCACATACACAAAGGGATGTTGGGTTGAGGAGAAGTTAGGTGGCATTTTAATTAAAAGCACTGCATATGCTCTGGAATATAATCTTGCAACATTATGCATTTATATTTATGATAATGCACCCTACTTAGAACAGCCTGTTTCTCTTCTTTTCTTTCTTAGGGTTGGCATATTTGCTTTTACTATTTCATCTTTCCCCAAAGAAGAATGTGCACCCTTTTGCATTTTATTCTATATTATTTCTAGTAGGCAAAGAGATTTTGCTAGTCTTCGAATAATGCTATGAGGGAGCCACTGTAATTCCCATTTTATGTATAAGGAGGTGAAACAAAATGAGATTCCGAAAGGTAAGGTCTGATGCTGGGCACTGAGGGGGCTTTTAAGTTTAATTGATTTCAACTCAAAGTGGGTAAGAGACTGAACAGCAAATCAGGAAGTTCCTGGTTTAGTCTTGCTTCTGCTCTATACTCATTATGGTGCCTTAAGAAAACTTATTTGAGTAAACTCCGGGAGACAGTGGAGGACAGGAAGGCCTGGCGACAGGAAGGCCTGGCGTGCTATGGTCCATGAGGTCATGAAGAGTTGGACACGACTAAACGACTGAACAACAACAACAACAAAGAAAACTACTGTCCCCAACCTTTCTTCGCTCCCCTACAACAATACTGACATGCATGACTTGATGGCAGGATTACAACTAGATAATGCACATGAAGAGCTTTGGAAGCACTATGCAAATATTTAGCCTTGTTATTGCTATCATTATTAATATTAGTAGTACTGATTTCCTGTTGGTAGCAATAAGGCTTAAAAGATTGTGCTCAGTGATACTACTGCTAAAATAATGACCACCTGCCATGCACAACTTCTCACTGATACTGGAAAATGGAGATGGGACGGCAATTTCAGTGATCTTCCACTGCCCTGTAGCCCTCAGTTAGAGTCCCCCTCTCCCCAGCTTTTGAAGGACCAAGACTAGATCCTCCTTTGTCTCTGTCTCATGGCAATAAAATAGAGCAAATATACTGTAAGTGCTCTCCAGCGACATATCTAATAATTTTCTCAGCTTATCTTTACTACAGTAGGGTTGATTGTCTTGATCTCTACTCCTTGATAAGCATCATCTATAGTTCCTCCTTTAAAAATTCTGTGTTGTATATTTATAGATCATAATAATCAACAACAAAGTGAACATTTTCCCAAGGAATTTAGGGGAAAAAATCTTCTGACTAGGAATATTCACAAATAGTTTCAAGCAACTCTGAAGAATTTTAAGGAAGGCAGATGCAGGAGTGTGTTCTTTAGCACAAAGAAACAGCTTACTGTAATTAGAAGTAGCTTCATTTATCATTCTCTTTTTTTTTAGATAGTAAACATAAACAAACCAAATTAGGTATGATGTCATGGCTACATATACATATATATATACATCCACAAATGAATTTTATACCAGCACCAGTTGAAATTATAAAGTAGGCATTGAAAAGAGTGTAAGAATAGAGCAGGACTCTGACACACAGACTATATATATATACACACACACTATACACACACAAACACACACACATAGTAGAATTCAGGCACTGAAGCATTTTTCATTTCTGCAACCACATTTGCCAACTTAGGCTTGATGTCAGGCTGTTAATCCAACATGTTTCATGAGTAATAACCCTAATCATATTGAAAGGGAAATGTATATTTCTATCATTTCCTACACTTTCCTCCGGCAGACATTTTTCTCTCTTTCCTCTAAGGCATATGAAAGGAACCCAACAAGAGATAGAAGAATGTTAATAAATAGGATTTACATGATCAGGTTCTAACTGCCGTATTTGAGGTTTCCAAGAAATCCCCCCCACCAAAAAAAAAAAATAGTTAGCAATGTGCTAGTCATTCTTTGTCTTTCCTTTCAGGCTTCCCTGGAACCCTTTTGGATCATTCTTAGTAAAGTTTCTCTTTGCCTTTTGGCAGAGTTAATCATTGGTTCAAAGTCTCTTCTAATAATAATGAGTCGGAGGTTCATTTATACTAAATGTCTTTATTAGCTAACAACTCCCTCGTTCAGCCTCCTGCTCTAACTACTTGTTGAATGATAACAAAACTACTTCCAGGGCCAAAAGCCGTACTTCCTAGCAGAGGGCATGCTTCCCCAATCTCAGTCCTCCCTCTCTGTTACCAACTTTGTCTTCCTGACTCTACCACTTAGTTCCACCTATTGATACAATCATGGCCTTTGTTCCATCTTGCTTATATTACTCTGAAGGTGGCTGGGATAGAACAACTTCTGCCTTGCAGGACTATAGGATCAGTTCAGATGACATTGCTTCCAAACTTTGTTCATGTTTTAGAAGATCGTGAAGAGGTTATGAATCCACATATTCCACTCCTCACTATCCTGCTCAGTTTACTGTTTCATTTATTACTGTGATGAATAAACCAGCTACACTTAACAATAGCTCTCCAACTCATAATTGAAGCCCCCATTTCAGAGTATGGATTCAAGCTTTCATTTAGTTTTCTACTATCACCAAGTGTTACTTTAATTTATATGAATAATATTTAATTCAGATTGTTAATGTTCAACCATACACAAACATCAACATTCCATCAATGTCAATGGATTGAGAATTATTTTAAAGGCAGATCTAGAATTATTGTGAACAATCTCTTAATTATGATCAGTGAAACAATCTGCCTCAGGGAAAGGTTGTAAAGATTATATTTTGTAAGGAAGAGTTATGTCAAAAGTGCTGTGAGACAATGAATGTACTTTTCGTGAACTGTAACCTTTTCTTTAAAAAGAAGAAGAAGAACTGGGGAAGGGGGGCTTGCACATGGCTGCTGCTTTGGTGAATGCAGTAAGTTGTAAAACACTTAAGAACATCTATTAGAAAATTTCTAGTAAGACCTTCCCAAGCTTTTAATTTTTTAGGCATAACTAACCAGCAGAAAGCGTTCAATGCTCGGGCACAAATATGAGAGCTATTTACAAGTTCACTATTATGGGATGTGTTCAGTTACATAACATCTTTTTTGTAGAACAAGAAACGATGAGGCAGAGAGGCCAATAATTTCCTTAAGAACCCCAAGTAAAGCCAGGAATGGAGAAAGGATCAAAACTGAAAACCATTGCCTTGAAAATACTCTACTCAAATAGAAATTAATTTCACTGAAATAAACTCCCTTGGTTTTATTGAGCTTTTGCAAGCCAATAACTGTGCCTCCTACTCCGTATCATGTTACACACATATATAGACATGATTTCCCAGGTTACCTAAGGGAACGTCTCGTCCCCAGAACATTGACCTGCCCCACCCGGTCATGCAGAAAGGGCATGCTACGGACCCCATCAGCAAAAGAATTCCATCTAGCGGGGTCCAGGAGGCGGGCCTTCTCTGCAGTGGCGCCCGCCCTTTGGAACATCTTGCCCCCAGAGCTAAGGCGGGTCTCCTTGCTCCCGACCTTCCGGAAAAATTTAAAGACCTGGTTCTGCCGCCTTGCATGGGAGGGGAATGCTAACAGTTCCTCCTGGGGCTGGTTGTTCCCATGAAACCCTTTTTAGTATTAACATCTTGCTCTTGGATGTTATATTTATTTATTGATGTTTTGATTATTATTGTATTTTATTACGGTTTTTATTGTGAACTGCCCAGAGTCCTCCGTTCGAGGAGATGGGCGGTAATATAAATCTAAATAAATAAAAATAAATAAATAAAATAAATTTGCCTCTCCCATCATCACCTATATGCACATGCTTTATTTCTACACCTCCACATCTTATTCCTCCCCTCCCTCCTGCCCTAGCTTCAGTTTTTCCCTGTGCTATCTTCTCTCCTTTTTTGACCCATTTGACCCTTTGTTCCTGCCCCCCACCCCTACCCCCGAACTGCACCCAAGCCGTTGTCTATTTCCATCCTTGCTTTCTGAGTCCAGACAATAGCATACAGGGGCAGATTAGACATCACCAGTTGTTCGCTCTCCACTCCAAGCAAGGCAAGGAGCTGTGCTATTGAGTCAAGAGGAAAGAAGAGGAACACAATAAAGGCCTAGAGGAAGCAGATAGAGGAGAAGCACAAGCCAGGGCAACCAATTTATTTGGACTGTTGCTCCATCTAGCGCAGGTGAAGGACATGCTGTAAGGAAGGTTTGAAACCAGCTGGTATATGATTCTATATGTGTAAGTGTGTGAGGGTTGTGTTTAGTTTAAATAACATTTCTAATTGTTAGTTGCTCACAGCCCTTGGAAATGGTTGGTATAGAAATAAAGTAAGTAAATGAATGAATGAATGAATAAATATTAGGCTGGGTATGTGAGCCAGTTTGGTGTATTGGTTCAGGCACCTGGCTAGAAACTGGGAGACCATGAGTTCTAGTCCTGCCTTAGACACAAAGCCAGCTGGGTGACCTTGGGCCAGTCCCTTTCTCTCAGCCCTAGGAAGCAGGCAAGGACAAACCATTTTAGGAAACCTTGCAATTAAAATTGCAAGGACTTGTCAAGGCAGTCACCAGGAATCAACACTGACTTGAAGGTACTTGAAGATAGCATGGTGTGCATTCACAGACCTCTCAGATATCATGGTGCCTGTGGGTTCCACATTCATGGAGAAGCCTAGCTCTCACTGAGTCTCTTTCTGTATTTTTGAAGCGATTGGCTTGTATCATGTGTGCAAGAAGGCAAAAGACAGATATACCCATGGGTTAAGGTGGATTAAAAAACAAAGTGAAAGGGATAACAAGTATGTGTCCGCATAGGTTATGAGGTATTAGAAACTGAAATATGAAAATATGTTCTTGGCCATTGTTAAAAATGTTTTACTTATGCATCCCTACACCCCATGAGTACAATGAATTGGAGTGCAGAGATCACGTTTTCATTTTTTTTATCTAGAAAAAAAATGTTTGTTACACTTTAAAACTCTGATGAATGGATTGTTGACATGCTTTCCAATTATTAATCTTTGATAACATGACCCTTCAATTAACTGCAATAATTGCACTGTGGACTATTGAGTACCTTTACTATTAATAAACAGCATAGGGTTAATATTGGTTCATTTCATTTTATTGTTCATGAATGACTTTCTACTTAATTATACAAAATTGTGTGGCATTCTCTTTTGATTAATGTGTAAAGTTGGGACAGATTTTGTTCAGCAAACATTTATTATGTGAAAGGCATTATTAATTGCTTAAGCATTTTATTCAGTTTCAGTTCTATGTGAAATTATTCTGGTTATGATGAAAATCTCTGTATAAGACACAGTTTCACATATGCTTAATGCCAGGATCAAGGCACTGATATTTAGTAGGTGGTGATGTTTTAATCTAACTGAAGAATTTCAGATTTTTCTAAAGAATGCACGGAGACTGCTTTGCTTGTGCAGTATGATAATGATCCTCAGGCCATGGAGCTATTTAGCTCAATTTCATAACCTCTGGGTTTCTCCTAGTCATGATACTCTCCTTTTTTTAAATAGTAATTTTAATAAAGATTACAATTACAACAGTAAAAACTAATACAAACTAAGAAAATAAAAGAAAAAAAAGAAAAAAAGGTGCAGAAAAGAAAGAAGAAATAAAAAAGAAAGAAAAAATATAGTAAAGAAAAAGAAAAGAAATATATAAAGAAGTAACTTCCCCCTTCATCACAATAAGTATACACAATTTTAGTAACTTATCACCTTCCCTTAAAATACAACAAATGATCTCTTCTTACCATATCCCATCTCTTATCTATAAACAAATCCATAAAGACTCATCATTTCAGTCCTGATGTCAGCAAAAGTCCATTAAAGGCTACCAGAGATAACAACATATCTATTTTAACCTTGATCAAATAAGCCAACTTTATATTCCTTCCTTTTACTTCAAACAATTTTGATCTTTAGTCCCATCAAATAATGTTGTAGAACTTGATTTCTTTTCATTTTTTCTTTATCTCTTCTCACAAAATTCTTCAAAACTTTAACAAGCCTCTTTTGTAAATCCAATATAGGAAAATTATCCAGGTCACTCTCTTGGTTAATTGTTTGTATATCCCTTTTAATTATTAAAACATCAGCCAGTTTCTTTTGTATGTCCAGTGTAACATCTTTTTCTTTTCTTTTTTTTTTAAAATATTTTATTGGGTTTTGAATATACATAGTTAAAAGTTGGAAACGGGAAGAGAAACAGAAATACAAATCAAAGAAAGAAGAAAAAAAGGTGTAGTAAAGCAAAGAAAAAAAAGAAAAAAGATGAAACATAGAAAGTAGTCAGCTTCCGATTAATCTCTGGTCACAATACTTTACAAAATTTGTCATACATGCTAGGTCTATACATGACATTAAAAAAACATTTCTTGTCTAATATATCAGTTTATATATGATTTAATCTTCAAATCCTCATATAGACTTTGCCCCTCCAGTATTTTCCAAATAGTCCATTATTAGTTTCTACTCTTAAAAAAATAATAGTTTAAATTTTCTTTTAATAAACATATCAATCTCTCATTTTCTGTCAATCCATCAATTCTAATAATAAAAAGTCCTCATAAATCAACCATTTATCTCTATTCCTTACTTCTATTCTATTCTATAAAATGCATCTTACATTCTAAATCTGTAAATCACATTAAAAAACATTTCTTATCTAATATATCAATTTATATATAATTTAATCTTCAAATCCTCTTATAAGCTCTGCCCCTCCAACATTTTCCAAATAGTCCATTAATAGTTTCTAATCTTTAAAAGAGTAATAATTGAATTTTCTTTTAATAAACGTGTCAATTTATCCTTTTCTGCCAATCCATCAATTTTAACAATAAAAAGTCCTTATAGGTCAGCCATTTATCTCTATCCTTTACTTCTATTCTATTCTATGAAATGCTTCTTACGTTCTCCTGGTGCCTCCCTCATGTCTGTCTTATATTTCTCTAAAAATGTTTTAACTTTTAAAGTAAAAATTATCCTTAACTTTTGTTCTTTAAACACTTTCTGTTCTCTAAAAATTTTATCTATTTCCAAATCTAGGTCTTGTTCTTTTATCTCCAAGGGTTTATCTAATATAGAAACAGTCCTTTCTCCTACATCTTCATTCAACTGTTCTGGAACTTGTCTCCGTCTCAAAATGCACTCCTTCTCTCTCATTTCTTTATTAAATGATGTCATCACTTCCAGAAGTTTTCTCCAGTGTTAATGCACCAGGGACCAGTGTAACATCTTTTTCCATGACATACCTGTAGCCTGTCATTTTTAAATCCACTTTCTAGATCACTCTCAATCTTGTCAGGTAAAACTTGTTCCTCTTCCTTTTAAACCCAGTCCATGTTCTGTTCGGAGTATGACCACCAGAACTTTATAGAAATAGTTTTATTATATAAAAACTATTTACAAGTATAAGTCCATTTATACAACTGAAGAGTACTGGATCAACTGGATGTGCTTGGAGGTAGGCAGCTATGCAGTAACACAACTAAAGTTCAGCAACAAGTAGAACAACAGTTGTGGATAAAGATGCTAGGTAGATAAGGTTGACTAGGAGACTCAAGGTTAGGTCTTGGATTACTGGGGTCAATGCTGACAAGACTGGATTGAATTTTCAGGATAACTGGACTGGATTCTCTGGACAGGCTGGATGTTCTAAAGGATTAGACTGGATCTGCAAGGCAGACTGGACTGATTCTTCTGGAACACTGGACTGAAACTTCAAGGCAGACTGGACTGGAACCGCAAGGAACAGAATGGGAGCTGCAAGGCAGACTAGGCTACTATCACTAGGCAACGCTGCCTGTAAGCCAGGCAGGGCAGGGTATGATAAACTAGAAAGCCCCCCAATGAGAGAACATGGTTACCCGAGATTGACATGACAAGATGCACAGGGTTGAGCAAGGTACTTAGCTGTAGCGTCGGTATGTTGCCTTGCCAAGGCTGGCAAACACTGTGAAGCCGAAGATGCCAGCTGACAAACACCCAAAATGACTGAAGCTCTCCTGCTGGGGTTTTCTGAGAAACTACAAGCTAACGTTCCGACCCCTCTTGATGCTGAAGTGAACTGGGCTTCTTTTGCAGCTGGGGTTAATTCAGAAATGAGTTGAAAATCTGGCTCCAATTCTACAGCGGTGACAGGACAGGACTTCAAAGACAAATCTGGCTGGGCTTCTCCTGAAGACGCCGTTAGGTCAGAAGAACGTTTGTCTCCAGCGATTGGGCCCTTGCTCTTTCACCCTTTTATCTTGTTTTCAGTGCACCTTCTCTTCTCAGGAGCCAATCAGGACTCCCTCTATTTGGCATGCTTATCTGCCTGCCTCTCTCTCATGCTGATTGGTGCTGAACTAGGAAGTAAGTTAGGAGCACCAGTCAGCTTCTCAGGATTCTCCCACGCTGCTGGGTCATTCCCGGGTCCGTTGCTCTGCATCTGCTCCTCTGGTGTCTCTGAGTCTTGCACCTGTCCATCACAAGACTGATCACGAGTGTTGCACTTTTGAACATGTACCTGTTCATCACGAGTTCTTGTTGGTTGCTGCACAGAGTAAGTTTCGTTTTTCTGTTTGGTTTCGTTTTCCTCAGAGTCAGAGTCAAACTGGACTCTGACAGTCCATCTATAGAGGCAGACACTATTAAAATTAACTTCTCGGTCCATTGTTCAAAAATATCCTTCAATATGCCAATGAAGCAATATTTTGCTTCATTCTGAAATTGTAAGTTGAATTTGAGTGTTCTTCTCCCTTAATTATAATATTTACTTCCCTCTAATTCCCTCTAGTGACCAATTTCTAAGTCTTATCTTATTTTTTTAAAATAATTCAAAATAAAAATATTTTCCCATGGGAAGGATTGTTATAATTAATTCCAAAATCTTATTTCAAATTTATCTGGACCCTTAGTCCATTTGTAACTTTCTAAAATCAAAGTTTTAATCACCCTTTTGTTGCTTATTCCAAAAAAAAAAAAAAATTAAGTCTTTAAACTTGGATTTAAAACTTATTTCACTAAGGATTGAACGAAACTCCCCCAGTGCTGAAAAACATGTTGATCCAAAGGTTTCCAATAGCTGAAAAGCAGTTAACAAGCAATTTCCAAAAATGATGAGGAAAGGAAGTGTGCAGGGCTTCCGGTGGGGACATGGCGGACTGAACAGCTGTGCCTGCAGGCTAAGCGGGCGGAGCTGACAACATGGCAATTTTTTCAGGCTCAGGCAGGTTTTCCTGAAGCCCAGGAGTGTTCTCCAGAGAAACACCTGGAATCACCCCATTTGCCCTCCAGACGGCTGCTTGCAGCCAGAAGATCGCAAACAGCGTTTTGCTTTCGACTGGTAAGAGCTAGCTGGGAGGTGGGGATGTCACCATTTTCCAAGCTGCGCTGTAGCCTTAAAGGGACATTAAGACCGGCCACCCCATTTCTAAATCACCAAATTTATTATTTATTTATTTTTTTAACGTATTTATACCCCGCCTATCCCCTCCCTAGACGGAGGGCTCTAGGCGGCTTACAATCATTGAATACATATATTATACATCATATATTTAACAATGTTATAATTACCGTGCATTAGGGAGGGGGTAAGGGAACCGACTCTTCTTCCGCAGGCATTGGACTACATGCCCCAGAATGCCTCGCTTCCAAGCCGGCTGCTGACATCCAGGAAGTTGTCATCAGGATCTGCCGTCCTCCGCCATTATCCACAGGAATCAACCAGGTCTTCTTTTCGGTTTGAGGGTGACCCCTGAAAGGACGCCAGCAAATTGCCGCACGTGAGTGGTACCCATTTATCTACTTGCCTTAGCTTTCAAATTGCTGGGTTTGCAGAAGCTGGGGCTAGTGACGAGAGCTCACCTCGCCACGCGGATTCGAACCGCCGGCCTTATGGTCAGCAGACTACCAGCTCAGTGGTTTAACCCGCTGAGCTACTGCGCCCCTTTATATATTGTATATATATATTTAAGTATGCGTACCCTAAGAGAGGCTTTCTACAGCGAGGAGAAGCTGGCTCTCTTGGTGCTTATCATTATTTTTGGGATTACTTTTTATTTTATTTTTTAGTTTTGGACTTTGTTTTCCTTCCAAATGTTATCGTCTCCCTGTTATTATTTTTGTGCCAATTTTGAAGATTTTAGCATTTTTCCTACACCTTGAATCTGCTGTTCTGAACTTTTACTTTCCTGCCGCTACTTTTTCTGGGAACTGTCTGTGATCTTATCTTAACTCAGTTCAGAAATTTTCCATTACCTTTCACTTCTGCTGGTTAAGTATCTAGGGGGCGCTTTAAGTGCTTTACACTTAAAATAAAAAACAGTAAAAAGAGCTTAAGCTTCAGAGAGACTATACAACAGCCAACCACCAGGGACTCCACAAACAACCTTCCCCAAGACCTGGGAAAAAAACCAGGTTTTCAAAGACTTGCAGAACATCATCAGGATGGGAGCTAAACCCATCTCTGGGGGCGGGGATATTATTCCTGAAGGCAGCCATCCTCTGATGTAAAAGATTCAATGGCAGGAGAAACCAATGGTAGAAGGAGATTCCAGCCTCATGGTTATCCTACCTCCCAAGACTTTCAAAACCTCCAGAGAGCTCTGGAGTGCTTGAACCAGACTCCAGCCAGCAGCACTGGTTTCCTTTTGTTTGTCCATGAACTATTGCAATGAGGCAATGATGAGAGCTCTGACTGGAAGCCTATTTCTAAGTTTCCGTATGGATTAGTTAGAGGGAGCGCAAATCAACTCTGGGTGTTCCTGCAACAGCTCTGGTGAGTACAATTGTAGCCTTGCAGGCATAGTTCTTACTGTTTGGGGAACATCTGCAGCATGGTGACAGTGTCCATGTAGAAATGACTTAGTCCAGTCCAGTTCTTTCCTGCCTAGCAGTTCCCATATGCCCCAGTCTTCCTGGCCTCTTCTTTCCCAAGAAATGCACTGTTAATACTGACATAGTAATTCCCTCCAAGCTCTGTTCTAACAGCTTCTAATTCTCTAATGCAAGATAACCACACTTCTCTGATTATTTGAATGATTTCCAAGTTCTGGCTCAATCATTGTTATTTCAACTGGGGCTCAGTAGCAAATTGTTGCCAGCAAGGTAAACAACATGTGTGCCTTTCTGACTAGCATTCATCCATGTAAAATATTTATATTCTTGTAATGTTTTTCACCCTCCTACTCAATGGCAATGCACGATTTATGCACTATGGCCTGGACTCATGCTTCAATACATAAGGAGTGCATAACGTGCATAGATACATTTCTGCGTAGAACTAGAGCTCCAATTTGACCATCTTTTCTTCTTAATGATGTTTAGGGATAGGGACATTAATTCCTATCATGGCATTCCAAAGCTGGCATTTCTTAAGTATTAACATCTTGCACACAAAAGCTGTAATACCTCATCACTTATGACTGTGTCATAAATCCACATTTTTATACTCAGTCTAATTATCTAATGCTGCAATACTATTTATGTTACTGTCAGTTGCAGCGAGAGTTTATTGTTGGGCAATACAGTTTGAATTTTCAAATAATCTGTTTCAAAACCAGGCCTAAGAATAAATTCTGGAACTTGACATATTTCTAGTTTTCCTGGAAACAGGTTTAAAATATATGAACATTTAGGCAACAGGAGTGGAATACAGCTGACTTTTAACCAAGGTTTATCAAAGTCCAATCTAGCGTTAGCATTGTGTGTCAAATGGCAACCAGATAGGGGCTTTTAGCATTACCAGGTAGAGGAAATTGTATAGCTACTCTATCTTTCCCTTAACAAATTGTCTTTCTCTGGAAAGACAAAAGATGGAAAAACCAGTGGAAAAAGAACAGAGGGTGTCTTGGTACACCATAACACTGCAGGGATAAAGCACGGCAATTGCATGATAAAGACCCTCATGATCTGCAATGGATCCTTGAATTAAGCTGCAAGCTACTTCCCTTTCATCGTTTTGCTGTTTTCCCTAGGATATTTCTGGACTGAGAAGCTGTTCAAAAAAACCAGAGCAGCAAACAGCTTCAGTTAAATCTAGACTTTACATTGTAAGAATTACTTCTTTACATATATAACACCCTGCAGTGTAGTCCCTTTGGCAGTATTAGAATGCTATTCCCCAAAGTGCTATTCTACAGATGTATTGGAACACCAATTCCCTGGAGCTTCCCTCAGAGTCAGTGGGGCCTGAGTAGAAATTCTAGGAGTTCTAGTCCCAATGTATGAGGGAGGCCTGATCTAGAGCCCAGCCCTGTTTGTCCTTGGGGAACTGCTGTAGAGTCAAGGTCATGTGCAATGGTCCTGATTCAGATGGGGCTACCACTTAGGAAGTAATTAATGAAAGTAAAACATGGAAGGGCAACAGAAAGCTACATACTTTATGTAGCATGTAGTTTGTCCTTGAGAAATAGAGTGGAGAGATTCTGAGCGGACTGGAAAAAGACAGCAAAGAAACCCCGGCCTTGAGACCAATTACCACCCTTTATCTACCAGGTAGAGAGCCAGCTTGGTGTAGTGGGTAAGGCACCAAGCTAGAAACTGGAAGACCGTGAGTTCTAGTCCCGCCTTAGGCACAAAGCCAGCTGGGGGATCTTGGGCCAGTCACTTTCTCTCAGCCCTAGGAAGGAGGCAATGGCAAACCACTTCTGAAAAACCTTGACAAGAAAACTGCAGGGATTTGTCCAGGCAGTCTCTGAGAATCGGACACGATTGAATGGATAAAAAAAAAAATCTACTAGGTGATCAATATTTTTGCTTCCTAACATTTACCAGGCAGCAATCATTGTGCAACCAGCAAAGAAAAGAAGGTGTATACAAGCCCAGACATAGTTTTAATGACTTTGGAATAAATAACAACTGGATTCCATTCCTCAGTATTTTGCTAGGAAGGCACCATTGAGTTTTTTCCCCTAGCTATCATGCCCTTAACTCTTTCACTGCCACAGTCGACTTTAGTCAATTTTTTTCTGTAATTGTCTTATCTGCCGTGTTCAACTTAAGTGTTAAAAAGCAGTTTTATTTGGCATAGTGAGTGATTAAAGTTGAACGTGATATCTGATGACACCTTTGGTTTGGAGGTGTCATCAGATATCACGTTTGTTTCCATCTCTAGTGTGAGTTTTGCTTCCGTTGAGGGGCACCATTGTTGGGCTGTGCTTAGGGCTTCAGTTGGCCTTAATCTGGCCCTGTGTGTATGTGTGTGTATGCATGTATGTGTACACATGTCCATCTATCTTTCTCCCAGTAAATTATCTGCTTATTGATATTTTTGCTCTATTCTTCATTCGCAGAATTGAGGACCTGATATGTTAGAAACTTAACATATTTCTCCAGGCCTAACATTTCCCTTCTATTGTCCCATTACTATGAAACCCTAAATTTTTAAGTCTCGTCACTACAAAGATTTGTTTACAGGTGGGACACTGGATATGTCAAACAATCTGCTAGTGCAAATGGTTCTTAATTTTGCCACTGGAATATCTCTTAAAAGCATAATTATTATAATACTGTAGAAGAGCAAATTGTCAATTGATGTGAACATTTGTTGTTTATATAGCCAGTTTATTACATGGATGAAAACCATAAGAGCTAAACTAAATATGTCAAGATTATTCCACTTAAGGGTCCCCCCCCCCCCCGACTAATCTGATCAGTTTGATATGTTGCTCTTCTCCTCTGGGTGAATTGAATCTGAGGTCTAGGAATGGAAGGCCATTGCCTAATTTTCTGCACAATCCTGCCTATGAAATATTCCACTATTTAAAAATTATTATTTTTTGATGAATGGTCTGTCAGCGTTGGATGAAGTTAACATTCTTTTGGTCAATAAAATAAATATTGAAGTTGTAAGATAAACGCGGCCTAAGTTAGCTAAGTGCTTCAGTGCTGCCACATCAGTTCCTACCTAGTTTCAGCATTAGTGTTTTATTTTTCATCTATAATATATGAATGGTTCCTTAGAATTTCCTTTTACATGTGTTAATCGCATCAAATGCTAACGTTCTCCAAATTGAGTGAAATATAAATAGCAAAGAATAGCTGCAGTCCAAGGTAAATTACAGGTATGTTGAATTCATCAGGATTTACTTTCAGGTAAGTAGCCATATGACCGTCCCCTAATGAACAATTGCTTTATGCTGTACCTGTTCATTGGGGATTCCTTTTTCCTTTTTAATTAATAGCATATACCGATAATTTCTATCCAAGAGGTAATAGTTTCTGTGCCTCCACCCCCCTCCCTGCCAAATTAACTGCTTTTCATGTCAAAATAAACAGCTGAAGCAGCTCATAGACAGCATTTATTTTGTATGTACATTAATGGGCACTTCCGTTTTTCCTGGAGGCTAGAATCCACTTTGAAATTCTTGTTTGATAAATTCCCTGGCTTTCTGAGTAATTTAGCTGTCTGTGGGGCTGCTGATCCTTTGAGGATATTGCTGATCTATTGGGACTCCTGCACCACATCTACATATCCAATTCAAATATATACTTAAGATGATTGGTTTAAACTTCAGTTGTTGTCTTATTCCTGATAGAGTTGTCTGATTGTCTCCTATTTCATTTCTAAATTCTGAGCCTAATCCATAAATACCTTCTTTTTAAATATTTTTGCTAAATTCACCGATTTACAGGAATCATTTTAAAGGCCAGCACAAAAGTGATTTTCAGCACACAATAATGATCTAAAGAGGAAAAAGCTGGTTGATAGTATGAACGTAAATTAGCATCATATATCTGCAATTTATTGTACCAATTTTCTTTTCCAAAAATAAGGGTTGTTTTAGTCCAGAGCTTTCCAAACTGTGTGTCGCGACACGTTAGTGTGTCGGCTGCAGTGTCTGGGTGTGTCGCGGCTGCTGCTGCCTCCAAACCTGCTGTGATTCCGTGCAGGTCCTAATGTCTAAAAAGTGTGTCACCAACATGAAAAGTTTGGAAAGCTCTGTTTTAGTCTTTTACCTAATTCCAGTTTGGTTCTTTTTTTTGGTGCAATCTAGTACTATAGATTGTACTATATATACTAGTACTATATATACTATGTATATACTATACATTACCAAATACTTACTTCTGAGTAAATATATCTAAGATTGTACTAAAATGTTTGTTGCTGTTACTTAAAAACAGAAAAATTGAAAAACGTATCAGCCTTATTCAGAAAGGACAGCTACAAGGAGATACAGAGTTTTGGTTATCTTAAATCAGCATTAAAAATGGTCCCAGGACCTTAGGATATGTAAGACTCCCCTTTCAATATTGAGCAGATCCATCTGATTTCTGATGGAGAAATCCAACATTGGATTTTCATTCCTAGCTTTCCATAAAGTTGGGTATCCCTGATATCAGAATGTTACCAAAGGTCTAAGCCAGGAATAGGCCAAGTGGGGATATGGAACTGTTCAGTCTTATGTTTGCTAGTTTGCTGCCAGACCTCAAAAACAGAGATTGATTAACTGGAGCAAGGCCAGAGAAGGGCTACCAAGATGGTGAAAGGACTGGAAACCGAATCCTACAAGGAATGGTTAAAAGACCTAGGTATGTTTAACTTGCAGAAGAGTAGGTTGAGAGGGGGCATTTATTTATTTCGTATGGCATTTTTTTTTCTTGCTGGGAAATCCCTTGTGAGGTCCAGCAGCCAGCTGTGTAGACTATTTAGCTGTGACAAGTCATGTTGCCTGGGGTGCACCATGGGGGCCTAGTCTACATTGCACCTGCTGTTTCCTTCCTGCTGGAGTGGTACCTATTTATCTACTCGCATTTGCATGCTTTTGAATTGCTAGTTTGGCAAGCGCTGGGGCGAGTGCGGGAGCTCACTCTGCTGCACGGCGCTCAGGTTTCGAACCGGCACTCAGGTTTTGAACCACTGAACTTGCAACCCTCCGGCCGACAAGCCTGGTGTCTTAACCGCTGAGCCACCATGCCCCCTAGAGGGGACATGATAGCTGTTTTCAACTATCTGAAGGGCTGTCACATTGTAGAGGGTTTGGACTTACGCTCACTTGCCCCAGAGGGTAAGACTAGAACTAATGGGATGAAACTTCAAGGATGTAGATAGACATTAGACATTAGGAAGAACTTCTTGGCTGTAAGAGCTGTCGATCCATGGAACAGGTTACTGCAAGGAGTGGTTTCTTCCACTTCGCTAGAGGTTTTCAAATAGAGGCCTCTATCTGGGAGGGTGTACAGGTAGTCCTTGGATTACAATGGCAATTGGGACCAGGATTGGCATTGCTAAGCAATGAGGTCATAAAGTGTGATGTCACATGACTGCATTGCTTAGTGATGGCAATCCTGGAAGTCCCCATTGCCATTGTAACCCCAAGACTGTGCGGGTCGTTAAGTGGGAAAAGGCGGGAGTCCGAGGTAAGGGGCATGGGGGGATGGGTGGTGCCACGGGCAGGCGCTGGGGAGTGTGGGCAGGCCAGTGAGGGCAGCAGGCAGGCCGGCAAGGGCAGCAGGCGGGTGCTGGGAAGTGCGGGTGGGCTGGCAAGGGCAGTGGGCGGGCCGGTGAGAGCTGCAGGTGGATGCTGGGGAGTACAGGGTAGGGGGGGTGCTACAGAGTATGAGATCCCTGAGATCTCATGCTCCGTAGTGGGGCTCCTCTGGAGAAAAAGCAGTGGGTGTGACTTACGTGAGTGACTTGCGACCTTCCCTTCTGGCTTCCCCATTGACTTGCTTGTGAGAAGCCGGCAGGGAAGGTCGCAAATGGCAATCACATGACCGCAGAGATGCTGCAACGCAACTTCACGGACCAGTCACAAATCCCCCTAATTTAGTGCTGTTGTAATTTTGAACAGTCGCTGAATGAGTGGTCGTAACCCAAGGACTACCTATAGTAAATCCTGCAGTACGCAGGGAGTTGGACTGGATGAGCTCTAGATCCCTTCCAGCTCTATGATTCTATGAAATACTTTTTCTTTCTGCTACCCTGCTGCTCTGTAACTGGCAAAGCTTTAGAAAACCACTGTACTTTCTGCTCTCTTAGGCCTTGAAAGTGATTGGCTGAGCTGTTGTGATTTCACAGAAGTCCTCTGTGCCATACCATTTCTCGTGCATTTTAATATTGTTGTCTGCCTTGAGCAAAATGTTTGGCAGAGAAGAGGCATTTAAGTTAAATGCCGTTTTCACCTATGTTGTAAGATAGGGCAGAAAAAATTAGCATGCCTTGCAGGATATTTTTTTTGAGCAAAAACAATGAGATAATGTCGGCAAAGTAGTGTGAGCAACTGGGAAAGGTGCTAATGTATCAAATTTCATTTGCTGTAGCTTTAGGATATCTTTTAAGGATTTGCCTACACTTGCTAGTTACCTCTGCAAGAGTTATTGAATCATGATATTATATTATTGTTGTCCAGTTCATGAGTTTGCATGAAATTCACCATTTTCTTGTGAAGAAAAAATATTGTGTGGAAAAGGATCTAGAAATAAAATGAAATAACCTTCTGTGTGGTCATGCTGAGGTGAGACCCAGTTACTTCCTCATTGTAGCTTATAAAAGCAATCTGACCAAAACTGTCAGGATTCAAATGTACAGTCTCTCAAGCCACATTTTAATAGGGCCTTTTTTTTAATCTTTCCTTTCCTTTCCTAACTCTGTTGTTACTTTCATACTCTACCATGGAGGTTTAACTACTCAATTTTATAGCAATGAAATAAAAGTATTAGGAAAATGAAATCTCTGTTTTTGTGCCATGGAATAGACTGTTTCTTTTTCCCAATGGTAATTTATATCCCCTTGAAGTTTTTCTTTCTTTTTATGGATAATGATGCAAATTTCAGTTCAGGTCATTTTTTTAAGGGAAGAAAGTAAAATGCCATTTGAGAACCTTTTTATTTAACTGAATTATGTAAAGAAGAAATAAGTACTTAGCTCATATTTTTTTTCCTCCCTACATGAATGGAAGTTTGCTTAGAAGCAGCACCAGGCTGTATAATATTTTAATCACTTATGACCTGGTTTACTATACTAATATAAGGTCATATATCCAGCAAAGCACCTACCCCCCATTTAAAAAGGTATTTTAATACTTCTGTAGAACTTAAAAATATTAAGAATAACAAAATGAATAAAGGGGATAGCAGAATGTACAAAAGTATATAAAATGAAGAGAAAAGACAGCGTGGAATGATTAGAAAGGGTTCAGACTAGTAAGGATTCTTCCAGTGTATTTTGCTCATAAGCATGGCTGTCTACAAGAATCAGAGGTTTCATAAAATGACAAACTGTGTGTTGTGATGTCACAATGCAAGCCCGCCCCTTATATTCTTGCATGCCATGTCACAATGCAAGTACAAAAGGGGCGGAGTTTGCATCATAATTCTGTGACACACATTTCATCATTTGTCCCTTTCCTGTGAATGCCCATAGTTCCTAGGTGCTACATACACATGGACGCAGATACACACATTCTGCTTTTGGCTAGGAGAGCACTTCATATGCAGTTTCTGGGCACTGCTTCCACAGAATCATGACTCATGATGCCTTGGCAAAAGAGAAGGAATGTGACAGAGATACTTACAAGAGCACTATTGCTTGCTGATGTTGGCATAGAGAATAATCATGTCATTCATCCCTTCTTTGTGATCCTTGCATGTTTGTGTTATCAGTGAAGTGTAGAGTCAAATCAATGAATGTCTTGATTATGACACAAGGGTAACATACGAAACAGTTCCTTGCTTACATGGATATTTGCAAATTTACCTTACTCTACTTGTCAAATGATTGCTCTAATAATATATGTACCCCAGTCATGCCATGGAGATCCACATACAGTATATTCAAGCTTTCTACTGTAGATGAGGAGCTGTAGGCATAAATCATATTTGCACTGGAAGGTCTATCTCTCTGTGTTAAAATATTTATATATGGCCTTTCCATTACATTTACAGAGCACAGAGCAGCTTACATTTCTTTGGAAAATAATAAAATTCATCAAAAAATAAAACACTAACCAAAATGAACAGCATTTAAAACAGGCATTGGTACAGCAGGAAAAAACAATTATAACACCCATGGGGGCAGTCACCAAAAATAACGATTCCTGGTACATTGTTTTCATTAGGTTGCATATGTGAATGCATACATAACATCAACATTCTGATACAGCTAGGTACTCAAGGATGGATTCTCCCTCTCCCTTCCTTCTTCCCCATGTCTTAAATTCTCTATTTTTAAAATCACAGCTAAATTTGAGTTAAGCTAACTTGTAAGAGCTTCCAAAATATTGGTGAAAATGGAAAGCAGAATAATCAATAATTTCTGCTGGCTGGACCTACAATCCAACTGCTGGCTTTTAGGAAGACACTTAAGATCTAGCTTTTCTTGCAGGTTCTGGGCTAGGCTGAAATATGGCCCTGATAATAATCAGGCATGTGTGGTGCTTGTGATTGATTTTCTTCCTAAACATGGTTACCTTTTTAATTTAATGTTTAGTTGTTTAGTTACTTTTAACCCTGTAAGCCTTCCAGAGTCATCTGGCAAGTGGGTGGCCTTAGAAATCTGCTAAATAAGTAAATAAATGGATTGGTGAAGAAACCAATCAGCAGTATTCTGTAGCTTATGCGAGAGATAAGCTTCACCCTACTTCCACATGAAATCTGGTAAAAGCATCCAATGCAATCTGAATTTCTTTTCATGCTTCATATGATTATAATGCATGAACTACCTCCACTGGTACTATGGTTTATGATACTCAGTTGTAACATACTGAACCAAGGATAAATTCATTCCATTGGCCTTAATGGCCAAGTATAGTCTCAACAGATCTAGAATTCAGAGGGTGCTAAATTGGAAAAGATATATACATAACTACAGGAAGGCAGTCTCATTTCTGTGTTCACCATATTCCAAGAAAGTGGTGTCTCAAAAACTGATCAGAAATGTAGGTATAACTGTTGCATTTAAACCAAAATGAGGGTCCATTTTCTAAGAAGAAACATTAATGAGGAACGGAAGTGGAGAGTGAAGTTTGTTGTCTGGGGATTATTTTATCTTCATTTATGCATATGTATACAGTTGGAAGGCACAGGCTTTTTTATTCAATCCTGTATCTTTAGAGAATTAAATTATATTTGGCTAGTCAAAAGTATGCAGTGGGAGTTTCTCTTTATAACAGTGAGATCACTACAGGATTCTTGGTAACATTTACACAAAGCTTTTTATGTATGCTAAGCAAGAATAGAGAGAGGTAGCAATACCTACTGTATATGGGTTTTGGAATTATTTCTCTACAGTGGAAATTAAGAGCGAAAAACAATGAACCATTTTACTCAAGCACTCAGTAATAAGGTCTAGCATCATTCTGACCATGATGTAACTTTGAGCACTGTACTAATCTTTCATAAATTACATAAATCTATCATATAAATTATATTGTAGGATACACTCATATATGAAGAATCCCTTTGACACAGTAACTGCTTCTGTGTGCTAAGTTTGTTACAGGCAGCATTATCTCCCAGAGATGGGCTCAGATGTGATACATGTAAAAAAGAGGTGGGGCTGTAATCATACAGTTGCGGATGCCTTCTTTTTTTTATCTCCTCCATGGACATCCCTGGATGGGCTCATTTGTACATAATCCAGATATGAAAAGTTAAGTGACAAAGGTGCAAATGAAGTACATTCTCACAATGTAATTGTACCTGGGTCCAGTGGAGTATCTGTGGTTAGGGATACATAAGCTGGTGCAGACTTTTGACATGGAGGAATTGATGTGTTGCTATCCATACTTGGAATCATTTTTAGATTACATTATTGGTCCTTGCACGTTCTGGGCTAGGCTGAAATACAATTACATTATTAGTCCTTTCAGGAGAGTATGGAGAAACAAACAGAAGGATCCAGTGAGAAAATCCAAGCTTTCCCCCAAGATCAACCACCTTAATAAAGAGGGCAGCCTTCATATGAAGCACACTTTTAGGAATCAAATTTTGCTACAGGGCAATACAAGAAGATTCTTGGTGTAGAAAGCCTTTTAACTATCCATTCAACTGAAGCTTGTGACAGAAAATAAGATGGCTGGGAACTGATCCTGCAAAGGTTTGATGGGTTTGCACATTGCCAAGGGGTTTTCAAAAAGATGTGCCATGCAAATTTAATTTACTAGGTTAATGTTAGATATTACTGTAAAGGGCTCTACTTGAAAGCTCTCTGTAGCCATATTAACCTTGGCCCCTCTGCTGATTTAACTGCAGTTTGAATTGTAGCTCTTTTCTCTGTCCCCCACCCCTTGTGTAACTCCCTAGGCTTCTGATAGTTTGTTCTCTGCACAGAGTGAGAGTGAACAACTGCACTTATAAGCATATTCTGCTCTGATTCTCATGTAATATGTCACATATTCAGCCACTGATATGACTTTATGGGCCATTTCACTTTATCTGTCCAAAGATAATTTCTAACAATGTGATTCTGATAGGAAGGGAAGAGAAGCTACAATATAGGGCTATCTGTGCTGGCCTGCACAAATCAATACAACCACTAGAGGGCAGCAAAGAGGCATCTGTGTTTCTTTGCTGCTATCTAATGATCATCTGGATATTTGCAGTTTAAATCTGATAGACCACTACAATGGAAAACAGTCTTCCAGTGTGAACAACCCCACTAGAATTATATAGCAAGAACATACTGTATATGCAAAGATAAGTAGCTTGCATCTGCCTTCTCCCCATTAGTAGAATGTCATGCTTATTGGAAGAGTATATGTTTTTTATATAATTTATATCAATAAATTTATATCAGGCACATGGGCTCTTTGTTTTTTTTGTTTTTGTTTGTTTTTAATACCAAGGGAATTGGTACAACCATGGGTAGAGAACATTAGGAGCTAGAAGGTAGCTGATACTTTCAGCTCTCCAGGCTATTCTTTCACTTAGCTCAGGGTGGCCATTCTTGAGCAAATAACAACAACAACAACAACAACAAATGGCAAAATAGCTAAGTTGGGATTCAGTTCTATTTTTCAAAGTTTAAAGGAAGTTCAAGGCTTCTTGTTACATCTGTTAACTAGGTATTCTGTGCAGGACATTCTGTCTTACACCTTTATGTAGATACGTGTGAGCCAACATTGAAAGTATTTTTGTCTCCCATCTCTCTTCTCATCATATCCCTTTCCATCTTATTTCTGCTCCAACCCCACAACAACTATGTGCATTTAATATTCCTCTCACAGGACCAGATATCATGCAGCAGATAAAATGGACTGTGATCCTTAAAAACTTATAACAAATCTCTCTCTCTCTCTCTCTTTTCCCAAGTTACTGACATTTAACTCTTTCTCCTATTCTCTATTCCTTTGTGTGCGTGTGCGTGTGCGTGTGTGTGTGGGTGGTAGAGAATGTATAGCAGTTGATGTTGGTCTTCTCCCTCTCTGCCCCGCTCTTGACTGCAGCAACAGTATACCTAGCCATGGGATATATGTAGGGTGATTTTCAAGTTAGACCTCTCATTAAAAGAGTTGGGGTGGCCTTTAGAACTCCTTAAAAAGTTGTGGCGTGGTGGCTCAGTGGGTAAGACGCCAGGCTTGTCGATCAGAAGATTGCAAGTTCGGAGGTTCGAATCCCTAGCCCTGCGTGCGGAGTGAGCTCCCGCACTAGCCCGAGCTCTTGCCAACCTAGCAATTCGAAAGCATGCAAATGCAAGTAGATTAATAGGTACCACTTCGGTGGGTAGGTAACAGCGTTCCCCGCGCGTCATGCGGCCACATGACCGTGGAAGCGTCTTCGGACAACGCTGGCTCTTCGGCTAACAAACGGAGATGAGCACCGGCCCCTAGAGTTGGACACGACTGCACAAATGTGCGGGGGGGACATTTACCTTTACCTTTACCTAAAAAGTTGCTGCTGAAAAACCAAAGCTCTTTTGGTTATAGGTGACTAGGCAGGAAAGAAAGAAAGAAAGAAAGAAAGAAAGAAAGAAAGAAAGAAAGAAAGAAAGAAAGAAAGAAAGAAAGAAAGAAAGAAAGAAAGAAAACAAACAGCAATTTGGATACAATTTATTTCACTTTATTGATATTCTGGCTATTTCCATATCTTCTCATTTACAGCTTAATGTTTGAAACAGTCCTCAACATTAATATCAGCATTACAGCTTAATTTCCTAACCCATTTCAGCAGAAGCAATTAGATTCCCATATGTTGGTTTGTATATGAGTCTACATGAGCCTCTTCAATTATAGAACAAACATGTGCATGATACACTTTATGTTTCATTGAAATTTGTGGAATGAAAATGAACTTCCGCTTCCAGAGTCAGTATACCTTCTGATGCCAAATCCTTGCGAGCAGCTACAAGAACAGGGCATCACATTCAGGCTATGTTTGCAAGCACCCAGAACTATCTGACTGTCCTGTCTTGGAAGCAGAATAAGTCACTGCTGTTCTTATCAACAGGTTCTGTATGCTTAAAAAGTGGTCCGCCTTAAGTGACCTGTGCTGTGCTTATGTCTGAACATTTTAATCCCTGTGGTTGGGTTTTTGACTTGGTGATGAATCCTTAGTATGTAGTTTGACTCTCTGATGCTCTTCAGTTATCCCTGGAGTCATGTCAGACTCTGTGTAACTCTCCTTTTCTCACATCCTCCCTTTCTGTTCTAATCTTTCCCTCTAAACAGTTGTTAAAGCTAGCCCCAAGTTAACTGTAGTCAATTCTTGTTTCATCTTGTAGTCAGTATTACATAAATAGTGGGAGTTTGTCCTTGCCCCTGGTGATTGATAGTGAGGTCTATTTGTACATATCGATTGGGATAAAAAATTAGTAGTTTGCAATAGGAAAGGCAAATTAGTCATCAGAAAGTAGATGCTTGGAGTATTTTAAGAGTTCCTTGATTAATTCTCTTGATGTGAGTTCTTTTGACAGTAAGTTTTATGTGCTGAGATGTGGGAGGATGAGGCAGGAGTACTAGGTTATTGCAAATTCTACTTTTACTCTTTAGCTGATTTATTTTGCCCACTCTCCTTCCAATAAGACACAGTATGTCTACAGTGACTCCATTTGGGGATAACAAGATCAATTTTTTTCTGGCAATGATTCTGTTGCCAAAAGTCACATGGAAGCTTTGAGTACAGGGATATACCTTTCTGAAATGCTAACATTAATATGTTTAAGTGATCTTAGCACCATTTAATAAAGAAATGGAGTATTCACATCTTTCCTTACATGGGCATATTATCACTTCTACTTATTGATCAAAGAGAATAGGATTTTTTTTCCTATTGCATAATCTTCATTTAGAAAAGAAAAAAAATTACCCCTAGCTATTCTGCAATTCAACTCATGCAATTCAACTATTTTAAATAAGAGGTATCATAATGTGACAAGAGCTTTCTGAAACTCTGCCCCTTCCACCTCACTCTTTTTCTTTCATTAGGACAATTTAATGTTTATGCTGCATTATTACAAAAGCAACCAGATTTTTTTTAATGGAACTTTTATAATTTATTTTGCAATTTATTCTCTTCTAAATGTATGGCACAGAAAAGTGTGTGTTTGTACTGAATGAGTATGGTACATTTTACACCAGCAACATGTAAAATAAGCACTGAACAATTTATAAGTGAATTGGATGTATGTCTTCTATAACATTTGTTTAACAAAATTAATATCAAGCTCTTATGTCTCTGCTGTTATCTCTTTTCAGCATTAAAGAAGCTTCAGTGCATCCAAAACCATTAAATAAAAATAATGGTCTGAAATCTACCTCTGAAAACAATGGACTTTTTTTTCACTTGGAATATTAAAATAGTGCCAAGAGTAAGGAAGATGACCTTGACAAAGATATGCAGAAGCTTATAGTTGCTTAGGCAAAAGGGACTAAAATATTTTTTAAAGTCCAGAACACCCAGATAACATTCAGAAGTGGCTCAGACAGACCTCCCTAATTCATTGAACTATAAGAAGGAGGAGGATGTACACCACAATCAGACTTGCAAGATTCTTTTATCATATATCATATATCATATATCATATTCTGTTATTATAGCCAATTTCAATAAAAGTAATTTTAGCCTTCCTGTGGAGTTGATTTTCTGGTCTGGTCCAACCAGTGGGACTGACCCGCAGGGAGCCAATCTTTTTAGGAATGCTATAGTTATATTCTGCATTGTAGATTTTTCATAGCTGCCATGTAGTTGCAATTGATTTAGTAATGTTGTATTTCAATTCCATTAATTCATTTATCAAATGAAAATAAGTAAATGTTGAACTTCAGTTCCAGCATTCAAATGTCAAATTTAGAAGTTGAAAATTAAAATGAATTGCTTTCTCTTTAAAGGTTGTGAAAGTTTATTTCAATTCTAATATAATTGTATCATATATTTTTATTATTAATAAACCAATTTTAATTTGTTTGAAAATATAGTTAAAATGATATATTATAGACAAATTATTCTGGGTTTAAAGTGAAACCTGCATAATGTAAACATATATTATGAAATAAGTACCGTCAAATGATATCAAATTTCTCTCTGAAATAGGCATGTACAGTGCTGTTAGTGACATATTATGCTTTGGTTGTATTTGCTCTTTATGTCAAAAGAATCAGAAGATCTCTGTCTGTAGATTATGAACAATTGATGATTAAAACTTTGGCTTCCATAACTTAGGTCTTCTAAGAAATGGCATTTATAAACTTCAGAAAAAAGAAAAATACCTCAAATATTTAATATTTATATTATTCCAATATGGTATATATAAAGCTGCCTTCAGATAGGGTCAGACGAACAGTGAATATTTCATAGCACTTCAGAAGCAAACAGATATGTATTAAACAAAATAATAAGGCACAGCACATTTGTTGCTAAGCAACATGTAGGGGACAAAGTTATGACATCATCACACTTGGAAAAGCATAGAATCACAGCCAGTAAAAATGGAGGTAAATGATTGTTTTGTTTCCTAAGGTCAGAAAGTCACAGGTCAAGGTTTAACAATGGCTTTCCCTTTAGTTGTCTTATATATCTTTGAATCCAGTAGACAGGAAGTGAATAATGTAATTAGATATTCTAAAGGAATAAGGTTTGAAATGTGATCCTGTCTCCAATTATTAAACGTTAGTGCAGGAAGTGTGACTCAGATCAGTTGACTTTGAAATATGGACTGGATAAAATTCCTGGGCATCCCTAGCAATGATTAACCTGAAGTCATACATTTCACTGTATATAGAATGCATGTATAAGACACTCACAAATTACGTTGTCCTATGGTGTTCCTAATGATTCATCTTAAAGCGTTTTGAATGAGGATCAATTATGTTCTCCGTTGTGAGCTTCAGGAATCAAATATTTACCCAGTATGTAATTTACAAATATATCTGGTGTGGATATAAAAGAAAAAAAAATAGCACTTAAATAAAGCAGGAATGCTCCTTTTAAAAGGCAAGAATAGGGCGTAGAGAAATGAACAACACAGGTTGCCAATGACAACATTTGAACTGGGCCTCTCTCAAGAGTCTTTATGACTTCTACAGTGGATAAATGGTCAAATGTGGGGCTGTGAAGAGATCTAAAGATGGAAATTATAAGGTGAAAACCTGCCTGAGCGACTGAGCATAGAAACATTTCAACGCTAGCTGCTGTGTTCTGGCTTTCAGTCAGGACTGTGGTGTTATGATCTCAGGTAAAGTAACCAGCATTAATTTAAGGCAACAAACCCAAAGTGGCAAATGAAAGATATGAAACCATTATATTCTTTGGTGAACTTGTATTTTTGTTCTTTGTCTCCCAACCTCCAAATTCCCAAGTGTAAGATAATCATAATGATTCATGGCAAGGGAGTATACAAGTTAAACAGAAACAAATTCTGTGTTCTAATTAGTAATCTGAATTTCAAACTACAGTCTTTGGGCATTTATGAAATGCACACACACAAAATCTATTCACATTGTCATCTTATTCACAGATTTTAATATACATTTGTATTTTATATATCTAGCTGTTTGGACAACTTCTACCACATCTCCAGCCTCCCCTGTTCCAGGAAGATTTTGGAGAAGGTTGTAGTACATCAGTTACAGAGAATCCTGGACAAAGTGGATTGTCTTGTTTCTTTCCAATAAGGTTTCAGATCTGAGTGTGGAATGGAAGTGACGTTGATTGTTCCTGTGGGATAACATTTGTCAGGACCTGGATGGAGTGAATGTAAGTCTCCTAGTCCTTTTAGATAACTCAGCAGCATTCAGAACCATTGACCATAGTATCCTTCTGGACTTCCTGCAAGATTTGCAGGTAGGGCACTGTTCTTCAATGGATCTGTTTCTTCTTGAGTGGGAAGTTTTAGTCAATGGTCATGGGGCAGAATGGCTGAGCCATTGACCACTCCTCACTTGGTAATAGGGATCAATTCTCCCCATCATGTTTTTTAACATCTACATAAAACTACTGGGAGAAGTCATCCATTGGTTTGGTGTAAGACTAGTTATACATCTCTACTCTGGGCCAAGCAGGAAATACAATGGATGTCCTCATCTACTGGAGTTGTAAGTACTTATATGGCATGAAACAAGCTCAATTTGAATCACAGGAAGATGGATTGCTGTTTGTTCATCTCCCTAGTTTTTGGGAGAGTAAAAGTAAGAGGTAAGTAAAAGTAAGTAAACGCAAGTAGATGAATAGGTACCACTTCGGTGTGTAGGTAACAGCGTTCTGCATGCGTCATGCCGGCCACATGACCATGGAAGCGTCTTTGGACAATGCTGACTCTTTGGCTAACAAACAGAGATGAGCACCAGCCCCTATAGTTGGACACGACTGCACAAATGTGTGGGGGGAACCTTTACCTTTACCTTAAAAGTAAGAGGGGGAGAGGTATGTTCAGACTTGTAAGATTCTCTTACTGTAAAATTACAATAAAGGTAGTGTTAGTACTCATGGTTGGTGCTTCCTGTCTGGACTTCCTCAAAGGACTGATATCAATCTTACAACTCTGAAACTAACTCTCCCTTCCTTTACTTTTATTCTCCCAAAAACTAGGGAGGGTCCCTTCTGACATGCCTTCTCCCCCCGCTCCTTTGGACTCAGATTTCATTTATCAGACCATTGTCTGGGCTGTGGCTCTTCCTCCTGTCTCCCAAGGTCATTCCCACATACCATTACAGTCTTTTTGTGAATTTTAATTATGTCAATTGTGTAAATTAATCTTAGTCTTTGATTTTTATTTGTACTTGCTTGTGCTATTTGGGGGACTTATAAAATAAGCTGCCTGGAGTCTATTGGATGAGATAGGATATGTAAATCAGTAGTAATAAATATTACTATAAAACATTGCTTCAAATCTGGGTAGCATTAACAAAGGAAATATAGCAGATGCTTTCTACTGCTCTTCATGTCAAAATAGTGTAACTAGTGAAGCATTCTGCATTTAAAATGGTGCAAAGCTTGGTCAGGGATGAATGAACTCAAAAGACTGATTCCTCAAGCCCATCAAAAACTAAACACACGATTACCATAAAGTCTTAGAGCTTCATGCTAAATAGTTTTTTCTGCTGTATTTCCCATTCCACGTAACTTCACCGTTGTGAAGCTGCAAGAACTAATGGAAGAGAAGGGCTGACAGAAATAGAACAAGTTTATGTGTTTATCCCTCAATCTCCAAATTTCTTAGAACTGATAATTGAATTATACAAGAAATGTGAGAGCCCTTGAGGCCCATGGATGAGGCATTCAAGACCTCTGCTATCACCAGCTCATCCTTCTCTCTAATGTCTGTAGCTTGAATCATGTCAACTGGATTTCTATTTTCTCAGTGGAAACATTTCGCTCCTTATCCAAGGAGCTTCTTCAGTCTGAGCAAAGTTAGTAAGGGAATCCTAAATATGTTTCTAGGTAGCTGTGTGACCTTCCACCTGGGGCTAGGTCATGGTTATATTGAGATGTTATTTTAAGTCCTTTTTTACCTGGATGACTGAGAACCTTCATAGACATATCCTTCTCTCTAATATTATATTTGTTTGGAAAAATGGGGAAGCAAAAGAGATAACTGCTGTGAAGCTCAATCAGACAAATCCATCCAAGCTTTCTCAGAAAAAAAAATAGGAACTAATAATTTTCTATAGAAATTGTCAATGAAATCTTGAAAATTTAATCAGGGATTCCCAATATTTTTGAGAAATTGAATTTTGAAAGCATATTATGGGCACTCTCACAAAATACTTTGGGAGGGAGGAGCAGGGGGCAGGTTTTGTGGACCAGAAATATTCTTGGAAATAAATACAGTGCTACAGACTGATGCTTTTCTTTCTAACATGTTTGCTTCCTATGTAACTATTTTAAATTAAAAAGTATTTAACAAATAAACAGATTTTGAGAAGCTTGGTGAGCATCAAGGGAAATGTCTACAGGTACGTTAGTGCCTATAGGTACCAGCCTTGGGATTCTAAGCCTACATGTAGGTCAAGATTGAAAAATGCACAACTCATCCATCTAAAAAGATCAATGGGATTTTTAAAGTTGCCCATTCATTGCAGGATTTTGTTAAAATGTACTAATATGACAATGGATATCTATAAAACAGTATAACTGCAATATCTAATAAAATATTTTTTTCTGTCAATTTTTGTTATTGGTTGTTAGGTGAGAAGTCTTCCTTATATTTAGACATCATATACATTTGGCACTGAAGAGTATCTTAAATTATTTACATTGTTCAATGCTTAATTATGTTATTTTACTGTTCCTGAAAACCTGACACAAAGCAAATTTACATTACTGTGCTCCTAATTAGCCAATAATCCTTAAGGATTTGAATGATACATACCCAAAGTAATTTCTTTTTTGCCTATGAATTTCTTTATATTGGTTTCAGATAAAGCACTGTGACAAAGGGCATTTTAATGTTGACAGCACTCAGTGGTTTAATCTGTTCAGTCAAAGTGTCTTACAAAACCAAATACCCTTTTTATGCATAATAAAAATCAACAAGCATTCTGTGAATTTTTAAAAAGGCAAATAGATTTTTTGCTTCTTCAAGAAGTCCATAGTCATTATA
The DNA here is from genome assembly GCA_023362775.1 of Charina bottae. NCBI lineage: Eukaryota > Metazoa > Chordata > Lepidosauria > Squamata > Charinaidae > Charina > Charina bottae. The sequence goes on along the minus strand of JALMGJ010000005.1, from coordinate 64,504,548 downwards.
TTATTTCCATACATTTCTATTGGTTATAATAAAGGAAACTCTGTGTGTACGTACTAACATATGACTATTTTTAAAGCATCAGACAATTTTTAAAATCAATTTCATCCTTATTCCAGAAGATAGATTAATTTTTCTGTCCTTCACATAACTGATTAAATGTGTTGGCTTCTGCTTTCTACTAAATCCAGTTTAAGAAGTTCCCTAAGTCACACACACATACACCCTACACACAAACAAACATACATTTACACATCTGTTAAAATCAGTATTTTAGATTATCAGATAGTTTGATTTTAATCTTAGGAATTTTGATTAAAGCATCAATGAAATGGTGACAGTATGAACTTTTTAAAATTACTGCTTTATGGAACTAGCTACCTATTTTTAGTTCTATAAATTAAAACATACCTGCTTACAACTGAATATTGGAATTATTAAACTATCTGGAAACATAACTGTAAACCTCTAATATCTCCATGGCTCCAAGAGCATTTATCTGAAGAGGTAACACTCAGAGCTTTCCAAAAGCAATAGTTAGTGAACAGAACACTCTTTCTATGAAATGGAAAAGAACTATTCATGCTGTTTGACTGGCAGAGACTAATGGTTCATTTTGTGTGCAGTGATAAGTAAAATAGGATCTACTGTGTTGTATGTGCAGTTGCAAACCTTTACCATTGCTTTGTTATTTTAAAATGAACAGGCTTATCACAGCGATACAAGATCAGAAATTCAGTTTAAAGAATGGAATATCGATTAATATATATATATATATATATATATATATATATATATATAAAACATGGAAATAATTTCAAAACAGGTTGATTTAAAGAAAAATGCAATATAATCTTGTGTGAGATGGGCTGCCATATAAATGTGAACAATCAATCAATCAATCAATAATCAAATTGGTTCAAAATAAATAAATACATTTGTTTTGAGCTGAATAATCAGGTGGCTTATATGAAAGCATTCTTTAATTGCTTCAATAGCATTAATCCCATTGATTTTTATCTACTCAGTGAAGATTCCAAACTGAGATAAAATACTGTTAAAATGTATTTATAGAAATGCAACATATATTTTGGAAAGTAATTACCTGTTTGTACACAACAGTAAGATATAGAAAGGTTATCTGTAGCTGAAACCCAACAGCTACCTTGTTGTGAGTTTCCTGTGTATATGATCAGTTGTTACAAAGAACCTGTTATGATCTTAGTATTTAGAGTTGAATATTTCATCTTATGTCTTATACATAAGATATTCATGAACATTCTTTGACTCTCACTGGCTCATAACTGTAGGCCAATAGACAAGTGGATATTGAATAACTATAGGTCAATGCTCAAGCTGTGCAAGTTTAGTGGAAATAGTATGGTCTACTGGTCAGTACAAACAACAGTCAAAGAGGGCCCAAGAAAAAGCAGAAGCCCTAGGCAGAAGGCAAGGGCAAACCACTTCTGAAATCTTGCCAAGAAAACTGCAGGGACTTGTCCAGTCATCAGGAGTCAACACTGACCCCCCCAAGGGGGGGATGGGAGGATGTAGCATTTGCAGAAAAGAGCACCTTGCTAACCATTAAACATGGGGGTGGGTTTAGAAGGAATTTTGTGGCAACCAATAATATTGGAAATATTGTATGGATGGGAAGAAGAATGGATTCAACTAAATATCAACATATCCTAGAAACTAATGTCCCACAGCCAGAGAAGGAACTGACTCTGAAGAAAAGTTGCATATGTATGCATTCAAATTTGCTGAAGTTTAACCAGGAGGGCCTAACTTTTGCATACAAGCATAAATAACAAACTAACCAATAAAAACAGAATTAGAATAAAAGCCTTGAACAAACAAACATGGGAAAGATATCAAGGTACTAGGCAAGCCTTCCTAGAGGAAAACAAATCATCAGTTCTTCCCTACAGTTTCCACTTTAAATGGCAGGAATATTTAGGGAATACCATCAGAATATGACCACAATGAACAATTTAAGTGAACATGGAATACCTTTTTATATCCATTTCCCATATTCAGAATCAGACCAAAAGTGAGTAACACTCTAGAGCTGACAGTTTATAGTCAGCTTTCCTCCATACACTCATAGAGACAAGCATCTCAGCTGATTATTTTAATCAGTCTAAAAACTCAGTGAATTAATTCTCATTCTTTCTCTTTGTGTCTTGTTATTTATTGATTTCATTCATTCATTCATTCATCTAACAAATTTTATACTGCATTTCCAATATCAGCTACTTCAAGCATCGTCCCAACAAAAAACCAACAATTATATATCCCTCCTACTTTTTCCTCCTACGGGGCGTGGTGGCTCAGCGGGTAAGACACCAGGCTTGTCGATCGGAAGATTGCAAGTTCAAAGGTTCGAATACCTAGCCCCGCATGATGGAGTGAGCTCCCGCACTAAGCTCCAGCTCTTGCCAACCTAGCAATTCGAAAGCATGCAAATGCAAGTAGATTAATAGGTACCACTTTGGTGGGATGGTAACAGCGTTCTGCATGTGTCATGCTGGCCACATGGCCGCAGAAGCATCTTCGGACAACACTGGCTCTTCGGCTAACAAACAGAGATGAGCAATGGCCCCTAGAGTAGGACATGACTGCACAACTGTGCGGGGGGGACCTTTACCTTTTTACCTACTTTAAAATAAACTGGGTTTCCAGTCAATCATTCACAAGGCTGACGGGGATGCTAAAATGATGGGAGTTGTTTATGTTGTCCTTTACAAATTGTTCAATTAAATGCTTTGTTACATTTAATCTGAGTAATGAATCCAGATGTTACACTGATGACTGCATTAAAAATGATTAAATAAATAAAGACAAACAGATCATGATACCTTATCTCTTCCAGCTGATTCAACTTGGTTGCTGCTTTGGTAATATGGATTTGTAGCAGCAATGGCCTCCTTCTGAGGAACACAACTTTTGCCATAGCAGAAACCTTGGCAAATTCACACTGAGCGTTTCCAATGAAAGAATACATGCTGATATAAAAGTGGAGTAGAACTTCTAATCTGTCAGCATCAGTGGGTGATTTTGCACCATTTACAGAAGGGTTTTGGAGTGTGAATATTTTTATATAAAACAAAAATGCAGGTGGCATAAAATGAATTACATGGATTCTGTTATGCAAACAGCTTACTCCCAGTAGTGCTTACTGATAGGGTATGAAACTGAACAATACCTAAAATAGGTGAGACGTACTATAGAGAACGTTAGAAATGATTTTCTCAATTCATGTGAGCTAAATATACACACGCACACACGCACACACATATACACATACACATTATTTACTCTCACTTGCACCTTGATTTTAAAGTAATATGAGATGAATTATAGGACATGCCTATTATTAGATGATAATAATAAATTTATTAAATTCATATGCTGCCCGACTCCCAGTGGCATACTCCCAGATAAGTATTTATAGACACTTCCACTTTTACCATTAAAAATGACCTGATTGGAAGGTCAATAGAAGTTAAGTCATTATGGTATGAATGTGAAAAAGAAGTCTCATTGGGATGTCTCATAACAAAAGTCACAGTATGCCCTTTTTCAAATTCCACCACTTGTTTCTGAATCTAGTTCTTTTCGATGTCTGAAACTTCAAACCTGGAAACTCGAGGAAAACCTCAGGAATAGATGTGGGACAAAGCAGGGCAAATTGAGCTTTGGGTGCCAAGGATTTAAATCCGATGTCATGCCCTCACATACTCTGAACATTTAAATCAACTTGAAAGTTGGTCTGAATAGATTTTCTCCCATTGCAAGCAATAGGAATCAAATCAATTGACAAAGGACCTGGAAATGGACAACACCCCTTCAAATGCATGTTTGTGGTTGTTAATAGCATGGCACTGTGAGCCTTGGAGGCTTCAACATCAGAATTATCCAAGACAAGGAGGAAGACAATCCTGCCATTGCCATACCAGCTATACCTCCATGTCCTGCCCTATTACTTTGAGACTTCAAACAACTAGGACTAACAGTAGGAATGGCTACAGTCATCAGGTAGTACTGAGAATCCAATTATGCATGTAGCTTGGTCTGGATTTTGAAGGTCTGTAGAATCCTTTGAGCATTTTCATGATCAGAAGCAGAGAGGGAGCAGAGACAGACAGACAGAGTCATTGGCTGCCCAAGTGGACACTGAAGATAATTCTAAACTACAGAGATAAAGATATTTCTTCAGTTCGTATATTATTTTCCCCATCCCACCCTTTTGTATTCAGCTGTAAATATAACTTTTAGAATGACAAATGAATGGAGGGGGATGTATATTAACTATAAGTTAATATTAACTATAAGTTAATATTGCTTTTTATTTGGGTTGTGTGCAGATGGAGTCAATCTGATTTGGAAAATGTATTTATTTCATGGGGAAAAAGAGGCTTTTCTGCATGTGCAGAAAAGGCCACTGAGTTGTCAGCTGGATCCAGAGGCAACTGTTTCTGTTTTACAATTTGATGCAACATGGACTGATTTGGAGATTCAAGTAATCTTCAAATCAAATCTGTGCACAGCTATTTTTGGACTGTTGTTTAGGATGTAAGTCTCATACCATGCCTTTGCACAGTCAATCTTAGAAGTAAACAATTGGCACTTTTTACCAATTGATTGTGAATTTTTTGGGGGGGACAGGGAACAGAAAAGCAAATAAGCTGCTGAAAACAGTGGTAAGTTCGGTGATCTTCTGAAAGCAGAACTTGTTTTCATTGGAAGACAAAGAAAACAGTGAGCAATGACCCCACCCCCAGTAATCTTGTTATAGTATTATCATTCTATGAAAGCACATTAGCAAAGTACTATGATGCTGGTTGTACAGTGAACTCAAACCCACCCCTAATTAAACTGCCTGCATCCCCCAGCATTTTCTTGTAATGATGTCAAGCCATGCCGCTATTTGCTGCCCTTTTATGAATGTAAACACTGTTTGTAAATCATATAAACCTAACCTGGTTCACTATTGAACAGCTCCTAAAATGGAATTAATTAGCTTTATTGAACTGGGAGTTGTCATTTATGGGATATTTTTGAACATGGCTTTGTTTGAAATAAATCTCTCCCAGCTTCATTCACAGGGAATTAATTTTGGAAAGGATCAGGGCATTTTTAAAATTTCCAATTTTAATTTAAGAGAGTGCTAATGGCGTGTAGAATATGTGTGAATGTTTTATTGAACTAGCATAGATTTTTATGAAAGAAAGAAAGAGAAAGAAAGAAAGAAAGAAAGAAAGAAAGAAAGAAAGAGAGAGAGAGAGAGAGAGAGAGAATGAGAGAGAGAATCTTAATACATTTGAAAGGAAGTGTTCACTACTAACAGAGTTGTTATTATATTTTGGCAATTTAATTTAAATGTTAAGTGGGATAGAGAAGTTGCATGCTTCAAGACATTAGTTCATCTTATCGTTTATGATCAGACCAAATGCCTGTGGCTATATGTTTACACATTACTATGAAAGAGCCCCAGATACTAGGCAAAGAAATATAAACACAACAAGCATATTTGACACTTTGTTTTTCCAGACCAATTATATTCCTTCTGCATAAGAAAAAGGCACCATGAGCTTAAATTTAGGAGGAAAATAATCTCTGTTGCAATTTACCCAAGGGGGAAGAAAAACCTCTGCTTGCCAGAGGTGGATAGCTTACCTGAGCCATCAGCTACATAGCACATTTATGGTTATTGTATTTTACAGGTTGATAGATTTTTATATTCTGTCCAAGTCAGGATCTTACACCACCTGGTTTATTATTTAGTAATTTACAGTGCAGTCAGGCATGTTTGGTTTAATGTAGGATAAACTTATAAATCTATTGTTCCTCCAGTTGCCAGGGTTGGTGTGCAATGAACTACAGAGCTTGATGCGTACATACATTTCAGCTCTGCTTATTTTCTTTGATATGGAAGCCGGCAATAGATAACGCAGTGACAGTAGCATCCCAGGGGATAGCAAAATGTGAGAGCAACACACCGTCAGGTTAGTAGGTCATTATTGTATGAGCACTGAGCCATTAATTGACTACTGTACCAAGCTCAGTCTGTGTCGGATTATGGCTCTTGGCAGTAAGTACTCTTCCCTAATAGCTTAACTTCACTTTCTTCTGATCATCTTATTTCCTGATAAAAATTATGCATACTAAGGTAAATATATTTGTTACATTGCTACTACAGCTGTAGAGTAGACAAAAAAAAAAAGACACTCAGCAAGTGAAGCTTTCTGAAGTTTTTCTCACTGGCTTGAGGCCCACACTAGGTTCCCAGACGTGGTGTCATCATGGACAGAAGAGAGGCTATGGGAAAGCTGAAGGAATAGCAAAGAGGGTTGGATGCATGGGGGAGGACTGGCAATTTTTTTGGTAAAATAAAACCTCCTTCCCCATCAGAAAAAAAAAGAAAGAAAAGCAAATAAAGCCTTCTTCAATACTCAGGCTTATGAAAATACTGGCTGGTCAAAGAAATTCCTTCTCCCTTCATCCCTATGTGGAGGAACCAAGTTCAGTTCCCGTATTAATTCCTATTTTAGCCACATGTCTGAATGACGCACTTCTAAAAGTGGAACACATGTATGGAGAAGGCTGGGGACAAATCAAAATAATTATTGTTTCCCAAACAATAATTTCGAAGAGGCAGTATCTGCTTCTTTGAAAGTACTCTTGTCCTTTGCCCGATGTTTCTTCTGATTCCTAATAAAAGCAGTAAGGCAGATTGAATTAATCAGTGCAATAAGAACAGCGGATTCTCTTGGTGCCTATCATTACTTCTGGATTACCTTTAAAAAAAAAAAATTTTTTTTAGTCTTTGGCTTACTTCCCGTCCAATTTTAAGGTGGACTGAGAATATTTAATAATCTCCCCATTACTATTTTTGTATTTAATTTGAAGGACTTTTTCCTACACGTTGAACTTGATGTTCTGACTTTTCATTTTTCTGTTCACTCTATGTGGCTTCTGGTTAGCACATTTTTTCTTTGTCAATTTCATTTAATAACTTCACAAGCTTTTCATTAACTCATTAGCTCCTATCTGCATTAGTCAAGTATCCAAGGGGAGCCATAATCTACAGCCTGAATTATGGACGACCTTAAGGAAATCTTCACAGAGCTTCGTTCTGGGCTTCGTTCTGATTTCAAAGAGATTTTCTATGATACTTGCCAAGCTTTTATGCAAGATATTCAGGATATTGCAGAAAATATCAGTGCTAAAATGTGTCAGCTGGCTGAAGACATTCTGTGGGGGGAGGAAGAAGTTTATCAAGAGTGTTCTGTTCGGAGTATGACCACCAGAACTTTATAGAAATAGTTTTATTATATAAAAACTATTTACAATTAGAAATCCATAATACAACTGAAGATTACTGGATCAACTGGATGCACTTGAAGGTAGGCAGCTACACAGTAGCACAAGCTAAAGTTCAGCAACAAGTAGGACAACAGTTCTGGATCAAGTTGCTAGGTAGGTAAGTTCAAACTAGGAAACTCAGGATCAGTTCTTCTGATTTACTGGGAGCGAGGCTGACAAGGCTGGACTGAAGTCTCTGGAACTAGGATTGCAGGATAGAAGGGATAAGGTTCTTCTGAATCCTCAGGATAACTGGACTGGATTCTCTGGACAAGCTGGATGCTCTAAAAGACTGGACTGGAACAGCAAGGCAGACTGGGCTGGTTCCCCTGGAACACTGGACTGGAACTGCAAGGCAGACTCTGGAACACTGGACTGGAAGTGCAAGGCAGACTGGACTGGTTCCTCTAGGACACTGGACTGGGAATGCAAGGAAGACTGGACTGGAACCTCTGGAACACTTGACTGGAACTGCAAAGCAGACTGGACTGGTTTGCACAAGGCAGACTGGACTGGAACCTCTAGGACACTGGACTGAGACTGTAAGACAGACTGGACTGGAACTGCAAGGAAAGGAATGGGGGCTGCAAGACAGACTAGGCTACTATCACTAGGTAACACTGCCTGTAAACCAGGCAGGACAGGGTATGATAAACTAGAAAGCCCCCCAATAACAGAACATGGCAACCCGAGATCAATGCGACAAGCTGCACAAGGGTGAGCAAAGTACTTAGCTGAAGCATTGAGATGCTTTTGACGAATAACCGATACAACCAAAGATCTCCTGGTGGGGCTTGCTGAGAAACTACGAGCTAACGTTCCAACCCCTCTTGATGCTGAAGTGATCTGGGCTTCTGACGCAGCTGGGGTGAATTTAGAAATGACTAGAGAATCCAACTCGGGTTCTGCAGTGTCTACAGGACAGGCTTCCAAGGTTGGTTCTGGCTGGACTTACTGTAGCTCAGTAAAACGTTTGTCTCTGGCGATCGGGTGCTTGCTCTTTCATCCTTTTATCCTGTTTTAGGCACACCTTCTCTCCTTGGGAGCCACTCGGGACTCTCTCTGTTCGGCGTGCTTATCCACCCACCTCTCTCTGGTGCTGATTGGTACTGAACTAGGAAATAAGTCAAGAGCACCAGTCAGCTTCTCAGGATTCTCCCCCACTGCTGTGTCCAGACTCCTGCACCTGTTCATCATGAGACTGATCACGAGCTTTGCACTTTTGAACCTGCACCTGTTCATCACGAGTTCTTGTCGGTTGCTGCACGGGGTAAGTTTTGTTTCTCTGATTAGTTTCGTTTTCCTCTAACTCAGAGTCAGAGTCAAATTGGACTCTGACAAAGAGAGGGATTTTTTTCCTGACAGGGAGAATGGTCTCTTTGAAGAAATGCCAGACGACGAACATACTTTGGTGAAGAAGGAGTTAAAGTTTGACTTGCAAGATACTGACAAGGCTGTTTTCCTGAAGAATTGTTTTGAGAAGGAAGCTATGTTGTGTAGGAGATTTTCTACTGAGCAGCTTGCTTTTTTAAGGGGGGCAGTTGGATTGTTTAATTTTTTTTTATGAAAAATGCCTTATGCATAATATGGAGACAAGTAAATGTCCTGGTATATTTCGATGTAGGATAAGAGATTAAGAATATGTATTTGGATTGATATGAAGGCTTGTATGATTCCATTTTTCTTTAATGACTTAAAGTTTGTTTGATTTTTTAAGATTTATAAGATATAAGAATAAGTGTTTGATTTTAGGTTTAATAGGGTTGAGATTGTTATAGCACTATTAAGTATAAAAGTAGATAATTTAAATGTTTTTACAATTTTATTTTTATTATAGTGGCCAGAAATATATAGAATAGTGGTAGGAAGGAAATACTTAAATAAATGGTTGGTTTTTTTTTTTGGGGGGGGGGGAGTTGATTTAGAGGTTTACATATTTGTTTATTTTTCTTTATATATAAGGGGAGGGAGCAATTGTCTTTGGTGATTTTTATAATGTGTCTATGGAATGATTTATAGACATAATATGATCTTGGTTAGATTTAGAGTAAGGGATTAATTATGGAAATTGTTGTATATTCTTGTTGTTGAAAGTCAGAAGTCATCTTGTAATTTCTTAAAAAATCTTTTTTCATTTTCTGTTTTTCCACTTTTTTTCTGTTTTTCTTTTTTGTAGTTTTTTTTTCTTTTTTGTAGTTTTAATCTTTGCTTTAAACTTAATAAAATTCTTATTACAAAAATCAGTGCAATAAGAACAAATAAATATTTTTCCCAACCTGGCACATCCAGATGTGTTTGGACCACAGTTCATATAATTCCCATCAAGGAGTTTGTCCCATCACTTTTAGAGGGCATCTGGTTAAGGAAAACTGTCATTAAGGGCAATAATTGTATATCAGATAGGAGACTATGTTAAATAAATCAAGCACCTGGAGAAAATAAGCAGAAAAGAGTTTTAGAGAGCAGCTGTATTACTATGGGGGAAGAAATCAGGGACAAGGAGGAGGGAGCCAAATTCACACTTGGGAAAAGGCTATCAAAGAGTAGAATATAGTAAAACAAGGACACTCTCTGATTCTTATACTACTGCTCTCATATCGTGGTCATGTCTTCTATATTCTTCCTATAGCAGAGAGAATGCTCATAATAAATTAGCAACAGCATATTTTTGCAGAATGGATAACATAGTTTTGGTTGGCAGTTATGAACCAATGTCCTAATTCATACATTGCCATGCATGTATAGTGCAGAAAGGGCATAATCCTTTTTTTGGCCCACCCAGCAGAGAAGGCATTGCCCAGGAGCAGTTTGGAGGAAGCAGAGATGGTAATTGTGCAATCAAGATCAGGTAATTTCATGGTGCAAATTCATCCTATACAGTGGTCAGAAGGAAGGAAGACTGGAGGAAAATGGTCTTGCAGGTTTATTTAATTTGATGAGAAGGAATTTGCTTTGAAATTTCTTTCAAACCAGAATAGAATTTCTGAATAAATTGCTTTTATTTATTATTTTTATTTATTATTTAGATTTATATTACCTCCCATCTCCCCCAACGGAGGACCCTGGGCAGTTCACAATAAAAACAAGGTTAAAACACAATACAGATCAGAACATCAATAAATAAATATAAAATCCAAGTGCAAGGATGTTAATACTAAAAAGGGTTTCATGGAATCAACCAGCCCCAGGAGGAACTGTTAGCATTCCCCTCCCATGCAAGGCGGCAAAACCAGGTCTTTAATTTTTTCTGGAAGGTCGGGAGTGAGGAGACCTGCCTTAGCTCCGGGGGCAAGATGTTCCAAAGGGCGGGCGCTGTTGCACAGATGTTTTCATGTTTCATAATGTTTCATGACATCACATAAGTGATGTTCCAAGAAATTCCCATGGTACTCTTGTATTTTTTATGAGACAAATAACATAGAACAGTGTTTCTCAACCTCAGCAGCTTTAAGATGTGTGGACTTCAACTCCCAGAATTCCCCCAGTCACACATCTTAAAGCTGCTGAGGTTGAGGAACACTGAGATAGAACAAACTAATGTGTTAAGTCATACTCATAGAAAAAGGCTGTTTCCTGTGCATGAACTCTTCTTTTAGGCATACATGATCAAACCCTGCCACATCACAACAGTTCCATTTGAAAAGTTGTAAAATCATGGAGCATTTTCTCCATGTTATCCTAGTCAGCAGTGCTTTCCAAATATAAGGATGGAAAATCCAGAGGCAATGGCTGATTGCATCTGGATGCTCCAACCTTACACAGGGTTGATAAGAAAGGAATATAAAGAATAAAGAAAGGAATGTGAAGAATGAAGTACAATAGGAGGGTGGGGGGACTAGCACCTCCAGGGCGAGAGACACAAAAGCCCATGGAAATAATGGACCATCGGCGCCGGCCGGTGCGAAGCAGGAAGGTGGAAGTTGACACAGAATAGAATCGAATTACAAAGAAGAGAAAATGGAACAAGGAGGGAGGGGTGGGGCGAAATGAGGACTGAATGTTTAAAGAAGGGGTCTGAGCAAAGGAGAAGTTATTCGTGGCTTTAATGGAGAATGATGCTTGATCTAATAAAGAGCTTCACATATCCCTCGTGGCTTGTGCTGGAAGTTACTTGGTTTAGATTCTAAAAGATCATAAACCTCACACCAAATGTGTTTAACGTGGTGTTGGGATATTTCTTCAACTTGGAGTGCCAGAAAAAGACAGCCAGTTTGGAGGCCGAAGAGCTCACTTGGGGAATCAGAGGCTTGTGAGATATTCTGGGAAAGAGAGGGGAGCTATGGCATGGGTGGCCAGTCTGTATTTCTACCGTTGTGCTCTCTGTGAAGGAGAATGTGAGCTTAAAAGAAGGGAGTTCGTGAAGCAGACTGGAACATGTATTCTGACATGTCTGAAGCACAAGGAAGGCAAAAACTGATTCCCCAAGAGTGCTTGGGAACTGGACTTCTTTGGCTTGCTCTTGCTGCCATATAAATGCCAGAAATGTGTCCAGCAGTGGACATAGCATCAAATCTTGCTGTCATAGGACTCATTATCTGTTGTTGATTGAATGCATTGGGTGGATGCCATTCTGTGCACAACAGTTAATTCAACATCTCATCAGCAGTGCTTTACTATATACCACTAGCAAAGTTATAATTGTGTAGGAGCTCTATCTGAGGCAACTGAGGCAGATAAAAAGAGCTGGTTTAGAAAAGCATCCTCTAATGACCAATTTCCCGAAATGTATGAAATATCAATAATTTTACATGTGTCTGTATTTTTATTTTCATATCCCCTCCTCTAAAATGAGACAATCTAATCATGTAAGATTGTAGTCCTATGTGTAGTCCTCAAAACTGAAATTTACTAAATAAATATGCATAAGATTAGATTGTTTTCAGTGGGGTTAGTAAGTAAAAAGAGCTTTGGAATACTTTTAGATAATTATGCGCACACACACACACATACACACAATCTATCGAGAGCTGAAAGGAGCTTTCGGATTGAGGGAAGGACCTCCAGAATGTCATGAAACAACACACAAAAGTTATATTGGGAAAAGTTAATACCAGAAGGAAGATAAAATATCATCATTGTATTTTGGAGTTAGCTATCATGCTAATATACTGCTCCAAGGGAGGTTAGAAAAAGTCGGCTTTGTGTCAAATTGATCGTTAGGTTGTGAATTTCAGATACACAGTGTCACTGACACCTTATGGACCAAAATAATGGTCACAGCACTCCATTGCGCTTCTTGCAGTTAGCTTTATTTTCATAATGGCCTAAATCTAAACCTACAATTCCATAAGGATTAGTGGGTAGCAGCAGTTATTCTCCCATGTTGAATTGGGTACAAGCATTTCTATGTGGCAGTTGCCTTGTCCACTGAAATATTGTAGTTTCTTTTTCTTTTTATAAATCATAATCTCATAATAAATATCAGTACAGTAATTGCAGTTAACTTGTTTCGCAAAGACAACAGGGAGCATAGGACTATGAGGTCCCGATCCTAGACACTTAGCCATGAATAAGCCCCATTGAACTCATTGAAGCTTGCTTCTGAATTCAGCATGTATAGGACTGTACTGTAAATGTGTGAATTTCTGTAAGGTGTGAGGCTTTCAAGTTATAACATGACATGATGTCAGCTAAGTTCTGGCACAGTAGGGTATGATTTTTACAAGGACCCTGGGATACTGAAAATAAGTAAATACAAGGAAAGATGACAGTTCCAGAAATTCAGGTCCACTCTAAGCTAATTGTTTTTATCTGTTCCCACCGCTATCTTTTCTTGCTTTGTTTGTGATAATTTATGCATCCTGAAAGCAGGTTTTCCTAGATGGGTGGTCACACAGTGAAATAATGGGCCTTATAGGTCACTCAGTTAGCCTCTACTTATGTACTTATTTTCTGCATATGCAGCAAGGGATTTAGGAGTGAATTGGTTGGATTTCCCAAGAAGAGGAAGAAGAGGAAGAAGAGGAGGAAGAATTAGTGTCTATATAAATACTTGTTCCTGAGCTGGCTATCCAGTGTATGTCCTCATATCTATTCTGCCTTTGCACTTAATTTTCTTTGTGAACCACGCATAAAATCTATGTATTCTCTGCTGTGTAATGAAATAATGAATTCATAACATGTCCATGTATAAGATCTTTCCCTGAGAATAATGTCTATTTTTTCTCTTCCTTTTTTTCTAATTGAAGAAAAAGCTATGAAAGATTTTGGTGCACCATTTGTTTTTATGGTAATTTAAATATGTTAATACTATACCTAAGAGTTTTATATAATATGCATCTTGCATAAAAAGCTGGTTTCAGTCTCAAGATTCAGTCTGGAAGAAAAAAAAACCTACATTGGTGATAAAGGCATCTTTGGGCGTGTTATTAAAATGCTATAAAATCACATTCTCTCCAGACTTTTAACAACTGTCTTGCACTGCACGACAGCTCAAAAACATATATTTCCTTTTGCAAACAGGTGCTTTAGAATTAATGATCACAGTTTTGTGAGAACATTTAACAAATGCATACTTTTAGTCAAGGCTGTCTCTGCACCGTGTGGTATGACAAATGGCTCTAAGCTTGATGGTGGTTTCATTAAATTCTTTTTCTAAAACGTTTTCAATTTTGGCTAATTCCACCACCTGAATTTCTCGGTAATGGTGCTCCTTTGTAAGCAATAACTTGTGCTAAGCAAAACCCTTCTTCCCAGCAAAGCTGCAGGAAAGGACAAATACCAGTCCCAACCCCCTCCCCCCCCCCACACATCTAGGAAACATGGCAATAAAAACAAGAAACTGCAAGGGGAATAAAGTAGTTTTTAAATATCTACCCACAGTTGGAGCCACTCTAATAACCAAATGAAATGCACTGCCTAATCCTTTCTAAATTAGAAGCATATTAAATCTTACAGAGCCCTGAAAAACAAGCCAAGATACTTAGATATCACAGGTTTCCCAGCAGTGAGGGTGTTTGTTTGTTTAGTAGGCATTATAGTGTAATGGCTTTAGCTTAAAAATGCATGACTAACAGCCAGCTTTTCAAGATGCAGAACATGGCTGGTTCATTTCAATGGGATTTCTGTCAAAGAGAGTTGGAATGGGATGTCATTTCCGAATTAACCAGGATAAGGGGGGCATTCTCCAGCCAAGCTGAAAGTTAAAACTAGTTGGAAATCTGTCCATTTTTTAAAATGCCCTTTTAGATAACCTATCCCAGTATTTCAATCATTACCTGTATTCTAACCTGTGCATGTGGAGCACTTAAACAGAACCATTGAAAAGCAGGCAAGAGGAACTGGTGTTAGTGAAGGGAGAATGCCATGGCCAAACTACCACAGGCCTAGAATTGCACAATATTCTCACATTGTCACGAAACCAGGACAATAGAGGTGCGTGGCTGAAGGGAAGCAAGAGGCAAAATTAGCCTGGTTTGTTTCTTACTGGAATCACTGGTGCCTTCAGGATGCTTTGGCTAGAGTGGAATTCTCCAAACTCCCTGCCAGTAGGAGGAAGGCTTCTTGAAGATGTGAGGGAGACTTTCCTCAGGCCAAATAAAGGGAGAAGGCCAATCAAGGGTAGAGTCTGAGATGAAATATCTCAGGTTGGAGCTCTTGACATTAGATCACAAGTTTTGAATTACATTTGTGGGTGGACGGAGAACTCTGGTGGCTCCAGGCTGGTAGCTGCAACATGGTAGTCTTTTTAAACCATTCTAGTATGTGTCTATGAAGGT